>OY294053.1:4926633-4979834 GCA_958510825.1 Brachypterus glaber
AACCCCTATATACAATTTTTGTCGAAAATATTGAAAATATTTAAGAATATTTACACCCTCACTCCGTGGGGGTGGAGTTAGATAATTTTGCTTTCCCATTTTGAAAATTTTCAAAATTTCGGAAAGCCTTGTTTATTATTATATTCAATTTCAGCAACCTGGTATTTTATTTACCTCCTTACTGTGCTAACAACTAAAACAAATAGAAACTTTTTGAGTTGTGACATTGGCTTACCTAGTTTATACCATGGGTACTATATTTTAAGTCCAGGTAATTTTTATCTACCTATCTCTGTTTACAGGATTTTGTAAACAGAGATAGGTAGATAAAAAGTACCTGGACTAAAAATATAGTACCCATGGTGTAAACCAAGCCATTATTACACCAAATGAGCTAGTTGTGAATCTGATAATATTTTTTTTCTAATTTCACCCACTGGGGTGGGTGGGGGTAGTTTTCGTGAAAATTGTTATATTGGGGTTTTTGAGGTTGCTGAAAGTGAATCTGATAATAAAAAAATTCTAAATCCACCCCAAAGGAGCGGGTGGTAGTTCTTGTGAAAAGTGGTATATTGGGGTTTTTGAGGTTGCTGAAAGTGAATCTGATAATAAAAAAATTCTAAATCCACCTCCAAAGGGGCGGGTGGTAGTTCTTGTGAAAATTGGTATATTGGGGTTCTTCAGATTTCTGAAAGTGAATCTGATAATGAGAAAAATCTTACTCCACCCCCTGAGGAGCAGGGAGTAGTTTTCTTGAAAATTTATATATTGGGGTTTTTGAAGTCGCTTAAACTGAATCCTATAATAATTTTTTTCTAATTTCACCCCCACCCGTCAGGGGGTACTTTTTTAGTGTATTGGGGTTATTAAGGTTGCTGAAAGAGAATCTGATAATAAAAACAAATAACTCCACCCCCTGAGAGGCAGGGGATAGTTTTCGTGAAAATTGGTGTATTGGGGTTTTTGAGGTTGATGAAAGTAAATCTGATAATAAAAAAATTCTTACTTCACCACGTAAGGGGCCGGGGGTAGTTTTCGTGAAAATTGGTATATTGGGGTTTTTCAGGTGTCTGAAAGTGACTCGGATAATAAAAAAAATCTTACTCCACCCCGTGAGGGGCAGGGAGTAGTTTTCTCTAAAAATTTGTATATTGGGGTTTTTGAGGTCGCTAAAATTAACTAAAACTATAATAAAAAAATTCTAATTTCACCCCCTGACGGGTGGGGGCAGTTTTTTAGAAAATTGTTATATTGGGGTTTTTGAGGTTTCTGAAAGTGAATCTGGTAATAAAAAAATTCTAACTCCATCCCCTGAGGGGCGGGGGATAGTTTTCGTAAAAATTGGTGTATTGGGGTTTTTGAGGTTGCTGAAAGTAAATCTGATAATAAAAAAATTCTAACTTCACCACGTAAGGAGCCGGGAGCAGTTTTCGTGGAAATTGGTATATTTTTAAGGTTGCTGAAAGTGAATCTGATAATAAAAATCTATTTATCCAACACCTTCACAGAAACACTTGTTTTGAGCACTATTTTAAATGTCAAAAGTGAGTTTTTTCCACTAGTGACTAAAAAATTGTTCACCCACTCTTTTACGTACAGCTTTTGATCTCACCCAAAATTAGTTACATACCCTATTAATTAAGTATTATAACTATTCTATAAATAGAAGCACGTTAACTAAACCATAAAAATTAAAGAAAACCCCAAATTATTCTTTGGTTTTTGAATAAAATACTGTTTTTATTAAAAGTTCTGTCATCACCGCGTCCATTTTGACGTTTGTAAGAAATGTAAAACTAGCAATTGTTTATTTTTAATAGGCATACTTAGGCCATGGCTACCTATTATTTTAGTATTAAGAAAACATAATCTTAATATTTTTGACATAATTTTTTTGCAAAATTATAGATTTTTATTTAAAAATAAAAGGTGTTGATAAAATTAAATTCTCAACTCGTGTATTAAGTGATTTTATCCACTTTTATCTAGTTAAGAGAATAACTATTAACGCGCGAAGGTGTAAAATGGGAAAGCTCTTTTACTGGGCAGTGTAATTATTTATTAATTTATAAAAAAAGCGATTTCGCAAGAAATAAGTGGTACATCGAGTAGTACTAATCTTGAAACATACTTAGAAAATAATTAGTATTTAAGGACAGATTTTATGCTATCTGGACACAAGTTGAATGTATAAACAATGTGATGACACCACGACGACAAAAACATAATTGCTTAACCATTTTAAAAATTTTCAAAAAAAAAAAGCCTTGTATTCGTGCAAAAATTTTCAATTTTTTTGCGTATTTTTGCATTTTATGACGTTTTATGTCGATTGTCGATATTAATCAATTTCAAGCAAAAAATACACTGCCCAGCTTTTCCATTTTCACCTCTGCGCGTGAAATAGATTTTTAACTGATTTCCAATAAGGAGGAGGTTATCAATTTGACGTGTGACTTTGTTTTTTTTATGTTTGTTCCCGCATAACTTTGGAACGGATGAACGGAATTTGATGAAACCTTTTGCTACTTAAAGAGGACATTCCTGAGGTGGTCTCGTTTTAATTTGACGCTCGGATAATGCCGGGTAAGCCGGGTAATCAAGATAAATCTAATCGTTTTAACGCAATTTCACTTAAAACCGGCTTAATTTCGTTCTAATATCAACCAAATTTTTAGAAAATGATCTGACAACTCGGATAAGTCGGATAACTTGATTAAGGGGTCATTCAAATATTACGGCAGGCTAAAAATCTTTTAAATGCAGCTAAACTTGATTCTGTGGACCTGCAATATTAAAATACCAAGAGAAAATTACAAAATTTGTGATTATACCATAAGGCGTTATTTGATTATTACTTAACGCTTAAAGTTTTACAAAGATTTTATTTAGTATTTCGTTTAAAACAAGGTTGGTTGGACTCTTGGTCGCTGAAATAAAAATACTAAATTTATTTTTAGAAATTTATCTTTAAGATGATAACGCCACAACGCACTATTAGTGCGTTGTGGCGTCAACAGCTTGCCGAGATGGATGGACAACTATAATTTAGCTTAGATGACCTTACAGATCTACAAGTTCTGTGTCTCTAAAAAGTAAAAAATAAAAAATAAGTCGGTGCCAATTTCACAGCAAACAATTTAACAACATAAATAATTTTTAGTATTTAATTTAGGGAGTGGTGAAATTGGCATTGGCTAATTTTTATATTTTTTACTTTTTAGAGACAGAAGTCGGTTCATTTTTTTTTGCGAAAAGTTTTTATTTTTTACTATTAACTATCAGATTCACTTTTAGCAACCAAGCGAAAGCTACCCCTTACGTGTTGGAGTTAGAATTTAGTTATTATCACATTCACTTTCAGCAACCTCAAAACCCCAATATACAAATTTTCACGAAAACTACCCCCCATCAGGGGGTGGATTTAGATTTTTTTTATTATGAGATTGACTTTCAGCAACTTCAAAAACCCCAATATACCAGTTTTCACAAAAACTACTATAATTTTATTATCAGATTCATATTTGTCGACCCCAAAAATCCCTATGTAGCAATTTTAAAGAAAATATTGGGGTGGAGCTAGAAAAATGTTATTATCAGATTCAATTTCAACAACCTCAAAAATCCCTATATAGCAATTTTCAAATTAAAATATACTTTCATTATAAGGAATATATTATAATTTGGAAAGTAATCCCCCTAAAACCCAGAATGTTGTAGGGGGTTAAACTTAAAAAAATAAATTAAAAAAAAAATTTAGAACTCTTAAATAAGATAACTTAAACTATCTTTAAGCATATATTTGATACTTTTAGCTCTTAAAATGTGGGCAGGGGGGCATGGGGCGACATTTTTTTTAATGGAAAGGTGGGTCGTGTGATACATCATTTTAAAGCTTATAAAATTCTCCATTTAACTGTATATTTTTTATTTTTTTTTAAACATTTTTTTTTTGGGTTTAAAATAGGGTTGAAAATGGGTATTTTTGTCAAAATTTCTCTAAAAAATCCAAACAATTTTTTAAAAATGCCTAATTTCATAATGAAAAAAAGTAAATTATACTTTTCAACTAATTTTAGTTGACATAAATAAAAATTAACAAAAAAAAACTTAAAAATTTATTTTTTTAGCACAAAAAGCTGAAAAATCAAAACCTTAAATAACATGTTTAAAAATTTTTAAAATGTATAGTTATATAGAGAATTTTAAAGGCTTTAAAATGACGTATCACACGACCCCCCTTTCCATTTAAAAAAATTTCCACCCATGCCCCCCTGCCCAAATTTTAAGAGATAAAAGTATCAAATATATGCTTAAAGATAGTTTAAGTTGTCTTATTTAAGAGTTCTAAATTTGAAATCGATATCTCAACTCGTTGAAAAGTTAAGAGGGGGGAGTGACTTTTGGACCGCACTGTATAATGGAGCGAATAGTATTACGTATCTTCACGGCTTGTTTTTTTCTGGTGTCTGAAAGATTTAAGTATTATTACAGTAAACTGTAAGTAAAAAAGTTGCATTAAATGTTCATTAAAGTCTATTATAAAATTTTGAAAAAAAAAACACTCGAGAATCACTGATTTAATTTTTAAAACAAAACACTCTTGAAACCAGAATTAATAGTTGAAGCAAATTAGATTTTTTAGAGACATAGAACTTGTAAGGTCATCTAAGCTAAATTATAGTTGTCCTTCCATCGCGGCAAGCTGCTGACGTCACAACGCACTATTAGTGCGTTGTGGCGTTATCACCTTAAAGATAAATTTCTAAAAAATAAATTTAGTAGTATTTTTATTTCACCGACCAAGAGTCCAACCAACCTTATTTTAAACGAAATACGAAATAAAATCTTTATAAAACTTTAAGCGTTAAGTAATAATCAAATAACGCCTTATGGTATAATCACAAATTTTATAATTTTCTCTTGGTATTTTATTATTGCAGGTCCACAGAATCAAGTTTAGCGGCATTTAAAATATTTGAGTGACCTCTTAAATAAGTTATCCTACTTATCCGAGTTGTCCGATCATTTTCTAAAAATTTGGTTGGTATTAGAACCAAATTTAGTCGGTTTTAAGTGAAATTGCGTTAAAATGATTAGATTTATCTTGATTATCCGGCTTACCCGACATTATCCGAGCGTCAAATTAAAACGGGACCACCTCAAGAATGTCCTCTTTAAGCAGCAAAAGGTTTCATCAAATTTCGTTCATTTGTTCCAAAGTTATGCGGGAACAAACATAAAAAAAAACAAAGTCACACGTCGAATTGATAACCTTCTCCTTTTTGGAAGTCGGTTAAAAAAGGGGCGAAGTTTAGCCTATAGCTATTCTTGCACTTAACACTTAACAGGGTTAAGTTAACAGTTATATCATAAAATTATTTAAAATATAAATCAGTAATAAAAAGAGAAAAAAAACTCTAATTAAACAATAATCAAAAAGCCAAATATAATTTAAATCTATGCAAAAAAATAACTGGTAAGTACATTATATTTTTATAACATATACCAAACAAATAGACTGAGAAAAAAAAATAGTTTATTGGGTATCCAGTTGGGTATCCGGGTATTCTACTACTCAAAAAAAATTAAAAAAAGTTAAAAACATTTGTTAATATTTTTTTTATTTCCTTTTAGCGAAAACAAATTTTTTTCAAAAAAAAAATTCTATTCTAGCGCAGACGCTGTGAATAATATAATAAATAAATAAATAAATAAATAAATAAATAAATAAATAAATAAATAAATAAGGCTTTCTAACGAAAATAACAAATGCTTATATTCTCTATTTTAAGAATGGTGCCCTTAGACCAACGAACTAATAACTCTTCTTTCAACGAACTAATAACTCTTCTTTCTAGAATACGCATACCGTTAAAATAAGGTATCGCCAACATCTTGGTTTGTTTGTAAACAAATAGTAGGTATATTCAGGCCTGAACAATAACAGTTACCAGTAACTGGTATTGTTGTCTCTGTTAGAACAAAGATGTGCGAGTAAGACAGACGAATGTTTATGTTGCCGACGTTTTTGTCAGTTTTAACGAATGAAATGCCTATTCTAGAGAGAAGAGTTATTAGTTCAAGTTCTTGTTGCTTTTCATCCGTGAATTAGGAATTAGTAATACGTTAAGCGCGTTTAATTTTTAGCATCAAATGTTTTAGTATTAGTTATTTATTTATTTGCTAACTTAGATATGCCTCGGATTCGATTTTATATATTTTATAGTGATTGTATGGAAGATGTGCAGTAAAATGACGAACATGTGATTATATTGGAGTAAGAAGGGAATTTTATGTTTTTTAATCATTTATAATGCTGATAAATTTTGATTTGGAAGCAACTAACACGTGAAGAAATTTTTATACGTACAAAATTTTTTTTATATACTAGCGCATGCGCAAACATAATTACAAATTAGAAAAAACTGCCTTGGCAACAGCTAACACAACCAACAGTAAACACGAAAAGGGAAGAAGGAAAAGAAAAAGAAAAGGTCTTACAGAAGAGTGGAAATTTTATATAATCAAAACAGGAGTGGGCATGGTGCCAAGCCAGACAAGAACCACTCTTGTTGAATTGAGCAACTAAAAGATCCCTCTGGCTAATTATCTCACTGAGAAAAGGCCAAAATAAAGGAAGAAGAAGAAGAGTTATTAGTTCGTTGTCTTAGACCCCTCAGTCAGGATGTAAGAGACAGGTCACGCGAAAGCTTTTCCCCTGGATGAATTGATTTCATTATTTTTCAGAATTTCTATTTTTCTTTGTCTTTTAGATATTTAGAGTGGAATTTTTTTAATTATTATGTATTGCTCTTTTTACCAACGATTAAAAAACAGGTCCATTAATTTTTATTATATTAATTTGTTAATTTAATTATTATTATAAAAGTTATTGACTAAGTTACTGACGTACTTAAGTAAATACAGGGGCGTAATTACTGATTTCACACTTCCTTAAATCTTTTCTTTAATTATTATAATTGTTCGGTTTCCTTGAACATCACTAGGGGAGACTGAGGCTTACGTACATGTACATGAAGAATTAGCCTGAATTGACTTATTTGAAAATGTTTTGATATGGCATGAAGAGTCTTTAATGATGATACTGTTTAACTAGATTTATTGTAATTTTAACAGTCTTGGGTATAAAATACCTTGTAAAAAGGTAGCACTCAAAATAAAATAAACCCCTCCAATACTGTTAGAGGGGTTTATTTGAGTGCTGTGTATACATAGTATTAGACGGGAAGAAGTTAGTGGACTCTGCGCTATACATTATAAAATATTTGGTAACAGTGGCAAATTATAGTGATTTAAGCTATATTTATAAGGGACACGATAACTAATAATGTTAAAAATAAATTATATTTATTACAGGCACGATTATATTTATTTCAGGCACTATTATAAATTTACAGAACTTTTATTATATTATAAAAATTATTAGCACGGACAATAATTAAATCTATTTAAGCTATAGTAGTAGTAATAAATTTTTGGGTTGGCCAAAGCCGGACAACCAGGCCATTTCTGGCTCTTTTTGTCACCCCAGGCAATCCCAGCCATTTACTAATTTGGGTCATCCTTGAACCTGCCTGTCCTTTTAATAAAGGTCAGGATATTGGCCCAGGGGAGATCTCTTAGTTCCTCTTGGTTGAGTATTTGAGTTTCAAAGACTTGCAACCTGATCCTGTCGTATCTGACCAACGAACTAACAACTGTTCTCTCTAGAATACGCATACCGTTAATATAAAGTATCGCCAACATCTCGGTTTGTTTGTAAACAAATAGTAGGTATATAAAAGGCCTGAACAATAACAATTACCAGTAACTGTTATTGTTGTCTCTGTTAGAACAAAGCTGTGCGAGTAAGACAGACAAATGTATATGTTTTTGTCAGTTTTTACAAATGAAATGCCTATTCTAGAGAGAAGAGATATTAGTTCGTTGTATCTGACACACTCGGCTAAGTAATGAGATGATGTTTCATCCTCTCCGCACTCTGGGCATAGCGGACTCTCTAGAATCGCATTTTTGCCAGGTGCTTCCTTAGCTTGCAGTGGCCCGTGAGGACCCCTACAAGTTGTCTGAGTGCGGTTCTTCCTTTTTCCAGCAACCAGTCGGTCTTTGATTTGCTTGGGCCAGCCAGGAAGTCCCTAGCTTGCCGGCAACCGTCGACCGCCCTCCATTGCTCCTTTAGCTTGGTATAAGCCCACGTATCCAGTGCGGTCTTTACCTGCTTCCTTGTAACACCCAATATACGTTCCGGCCCCGTGCAGGCCACTGCTGATCCGAGTCTTACAAGTTCATTGTTTAAGCTATAAATATCATACTATTTGTTTTTTATTAAAAACAAGTATTTCATATAATTTTTACACTAAATGCCAGAATTGTAATAGGAAGCCTTATATTTATATAATAAGAGACTACAATTTGCTTGGCATATGCCTTATAGCGCTCTATAATTTTTTTCCGAGTAGACTAATAGTATATTACATAACGTGTATGGAAAGTGCCTTATTTCGCATGAGCGAATGCAAAAATATTTTACACTTGTTTGTTAAAAATAAACTGCTATTGAATAAGGATAAAACCCAAGTGTTAGTCTTTAAACCAGCATGGTCTACCTTTGAAACCCCTGAGGTGATGCCATATGAAAGTTGGACTTTGAGAACAGCGAATAGAACCAACTTTCTGGGTTTAGTTGCCGATGAGCATTTACATTGGAACTTACACCTAGAACAACTCAATAAAAACTTAAATTCCGTTTAATACTCTTTAAGAGTATTAAAGTCTTATGTTAATCAAGACACACTAAAAACTGTTTATTTTTCAAACTTTCATTCGGTCCTTAAGTATGGCATCATCTTTTGGGGACAAAGCTCACAGGTAGAGCATGTTTTCAAAATACAAAAACGCGCGTTCGTACTATTTTAAGATTAAGATATAACGAATCCTGCAGAAATTATTTCAAGTACAATAACTTTTTAACACTTACAGGTATATATACATTTCTTATATTTTTTGTCAACATAATTTTTCGATATTTTTTGCTTGCGTTTTTGGGTAAAGTATGTTTTGCTCCTTATTTTTTTATCAGCAATATTTTTTCTAGGATCGAAATTATAAAAAATTCTCGGTAACAAATTAAAAAAATTAATGTTTCCTAAGCAATTAAAAAGAACCCAAGTAATTTATAAAAAAACAAGCCGTGAAGATATATAATGCTTCGCATTCCATAGATTACTCTTCACTGTTGATACTATATTGCGTTTTTCTCGTTATAATTCCAAAAAGTCACCCCCCCTCTTAACTTTTAAACGAGTTAAGATAGCGACTTCAAATTTGGAACACTTAAATGAGACAACCCAAATTATTTTTTTGTATATGTTTAATATTTTCAGCTCTTAAAATGTGGACAGAGGGGCATGGGGGGATGTTTTTTTTAAGGGAAAGGGGGGTCGTGTGATACATCGTTTTAAAGCTTATAAAATTCTCTATTTAACTATGTATTTTTTAATTTTTTCAAATTTTTTTTTTTTGGGTTTGAAACAGGGTTTGGGTGTTGGATTTTCGTAAAAAATTCTCTATAAAAATCCAACCTTTTTTTTAAAAATTACTAATTTCATGATATAGACTTTTTCTTCAAGCGTACTAAAATGTTCATATTTTATAACTGAACACACTAGTTAGAAGTGATCTATTTTTTTACAGTAACAAAATGAGTTCATTGTTGTACGCCTCGAAAAAAAAGTTAGTTAGCAAAACCACCACTGGCGGCAGCACTCTTTGACTTTGATGACAGCCATACTTCAAACTTGTTTGTTTATTATGTAAACAGGTGGTTGACTCGATATTCTGTACAAAAACCTTGTGTGAAATTGATTAAAAATGATTGAAGAAGAATATATGGTTTATACACCTACAAATCTCTCCGAAATTGCAAATGCTACATTAGACAAGTTACCATCGAAATCGCGAAAAGTGTACGATTTAGCCTACGAAAAAAATTTAAAATAATCTAAGGAAGGTTTAAGTTTATTTCGAAAGCCTATTGGCCTATTTTCAAGAACTACCCCCCGCCCGTCAGGGGGTGGAGTTAGATTTTTTTTATTGTCAGATTTAGTGTAGAAAATAAAAATAAACCAATTTTTTTTAGTTTTTGCTCGAGTTTTTCTTTCCTTAGAGTTTCAGGAGAGCTGTATTATACTGAATTAAATTTGCATATTTGTTTGCATACATAAAAATATATAAAATTATTTTTAATTTTAAAATAATTACCTCTTCACCCCCGTGGGGTTGGAGTTAGCATTTTTTTATTATCAGATTCAATTTCATCAACCTCAAAAACCCCTATATAGCAAATTTTCAAACTTTTGTGAAAAAATATTTTATTTTCCCTATTTGCCCCCTTGCCCCACCTCAATGTTTACCAAAAACAATCCCAAGCGAGAACTTTTGGTAACATACCTGTATGCCAAATTTCAAGTCTCTAGATTAAAGCGTTTTTAACACATGATTTTCCGGACGGAACGACCGATTAATCGACCGACCGACAATTTTTTTTTGGACAGCTTTCCGCGATTTTGAAAATTTTCAAAATAGGAGTTGACGTGAAAACGTTGCTATTGACAAATGGAGAGCAAATGGAGATTGGCCCTCTTAATACTCAGGTCCAGATTTATGAAATGAGTTTTTGATTAAATGCAAATTTTTAGAATTAACAGATGTCAAATTAACTTTTTTTTACCCCTTGACCTGCAGAATAATTTGTATAACTGTGAAAAAGTCCTTATCTGAAAGTAATACATGCAATGTTTTTGACTCGATAAGTTGAAATTAGATTTTTAGGCCGCCTCATTTCACCGCCTTTTTGGGGCTGCTAGCACCCAAAGGAACCGGATCTAGCTTAATTTTAATGTATGGTTATGGTTATGGTTATTAGGGTGGAGGGTAGCTATCTACACGCACTTAGCCCACTTAGCTGGGCCCATTGTACTACCTCCCTTTGGTCGCAGCAATTTAGCCTCTCAGCCATCCAATTCTTTGAATATATCTAAGAAGATGTCTGGGAGTGATGCTGCTTATACCGGCCATGTCGAGCCAGTACTCTTCTAGCATGGACCCTCTTATTAAGGCTAACACTGGACAGTGACATAACACATGTTCCATTGTTTCCTCTTCCATGTAGCATCCTCTACAGATGGGGTCGACTGGCTTCCCCATGATGTTAAGATGCTTATTTAGTTTGCAGTGACCTGTTACGATGCTTGCAAACTGTCTTAGGTTATCCCTTTTTAGTTGCATAC
Source organism: Brachypterus glaber (assembly GCA_958510825.1). NCBI lineage: Eukaryota > Metazoa > Arthropoda > Insecta > Coleoptera > Kateretidae > Brachypterus > Brachypterus glaber. The sequence continues at coordinate 4,937,946 of OY294053.1, forward strand.
AAAAGCGTGCTGTCTTTTCACACGGAGTGGGAAGGGCTGCTCTTGCATGTTTACAGTCGTTTCTCGTAATCCAGATTTTTTCTAGAAGTTTTTTGGGTATTTTGGAAAACTTGAAACTACCGGTAGTACCAACGAACTAATAACTCTTCTCTCTAGAATAGGCATTTCATTTGTAAAAACTGACAAAAACGTAGCCAACATATACCTTTGTCTGTCTTACTCGCACAGCTTTGTTCTAACAGAGACAACAATAACAGTTACTGGTAATTGTTATTGTTCAGGCCTGAATATACCTACTATTTGTTTACAAACAAACCGAGATGTTGGCGATACTTTATATTAACGGTATGCGTATTCTAGAGAGAAGAGTTGTTAGTTCGTTGGGTAATACACTTTTCTAGCGATTGCGCGCTATTAAGCGTACAATAAATAAGTGGGGATATTTATACCATATAAATCTAAATTTATTGTGACAGTAATAATTTTATTTTTCGTGCGCTTTTATTGACTTTAAAGCTTTAAAAACAATATTTATAAAATATATCTATCCAGTGTGTAAAATACAAGAATAATTTTTTGGTTCTGAACTGTGAAAAAAGCTGGATAGGAAAATACATAAATAAGGTAAATACAAGAATAATTTTTTGGTTCTGAACTGTGAAAAAAGCTGGATAGGAAAATACCTAAATAAGGTAAATATTTTATTCAAAAAACAACTATCTTTTAACCGACTTCCAAAAATGAGGAGGTTATCAATTCGACGTGTGACTTTTTTTATGTTTGTTCCCGCATAACTTTGGAACGAATAAACGAAATTTGATGAAACTTTTTTCAACTTAAAGAGGGCATTCATAAGGTGGTCCCGTTTTAATTTGACGCTCGGATAATGCCGGGTAAGCCGGATAAATCTAATCATTTCAACGCAATTTCACTTAAAAATGGCTTAATTTGGTTCAACTACCAACCAGATTTTTAGAGAAATATCGGATAACTCGGATAAGCCGGATAACTTGATTAAGGGGTCACTCAAATATTACGGCACACTGAAAATCTTTTAAATGCCGCTAAACTTGATTCTCTGGACCTGTAATATTAAAATACTAAATGATAAATGTTGTGATTTTACCATTTTAGTATTTAATTTTTCGTCCTCGAACCGTGAAATTTCACCTTCAAATGAACTTTTCTCGAAAACGGTTAATCCTACAGTATTACAACAAGAGTACCTTTTTTATGTATTTTGACCTGAGGAATCATATTTCAAAAATAAAATTGCAAAAACGTTACACAGAAAAAAGTTTGGGACAAAAAACTGATAAGGCCCCCCCGTTTCGCACACCCCTGTTTTAAATAAGTACGTGAAAATGACATACAAAGATGGGCCTTATTAGGATTAATTCATGTGCAAAACTTCGTTAACATATCTCAAAGGGTTCCTAAGTTATTAAAACCGATTTTTTTTAGCCAATTTCAAAGGGGCGTAGCTCCCTTATGACGCATTTTTAGACATATGTTTATAGGAACTTTTTGTCATATTTTATCATGTAGAATCACCTGTTAAAATTTCCTACGCTATTTCAAATACACCCTATTTGAAATAGCGTAGGAATAATATAAATATATTTAAATTTTTTTAAAAACACTATAGTTTTAAAGTGACCTTTTGATTAAAACTAAGCCCAAGAAATGTGCGGTGTCCTTTAAAACACAAAATGCGCAAAAAAAAATACAATAGACCTTTTGAAAAACGTATAATGAACCATTGCGAATTCTTCTCAGGTCAATGATGATTTTAAAGATTTAATTGACACCAAATGACGCACATTCATAAAATGCAAAAGTCGCAGATAACACAGGACCATAAAAAAAAAATAAAGTCAGTTTTTCAGAAACCAGACTAAATTTTTTCTACGTATTTTTGGGCGCTGAAAACGAATATGGCAATGAAAAAAATCTTGACCCTCAAAATCTTAAGATATAACGCACAATGGGTTTTTTGGTATGCATTTGAGACAAAAAAAAATAAATACGCAAGAATTCAACAAAAAAATTTTTATGAAAATATTGATAAATAATAGTTATTTATGGTACTAGTGGGTAAAGTATGATATTGGTTTACCCATGAGCGCCATACGAGGTTTTATCCAATAAATAGCTTAGGAATTCATATTTTTATTAAAATTTTTAATGACATTTACAAGAAAATAATTTGACAGTTGAGTGGGTAAAATAAATAATTATCCACTTGATAAAGTAAAAGCCACGCGGGGGTTATTATTGAGTTTATCTATTTAAAATAAAGCTGGTAATTGTATTATTATATGTATGTATTGGATAAAAATAATTTATGCCATTACTTGTAGATTTTAAATATCTACCCCAGTTAATTTTTTACAGGGCCTCACATTCCAAACAAGACACTTTTTTCGTGTTTTTTTTTTTCGATATATTTCATTAAAAATTTTATATTAAAAAAAAATTACAGATACAGCCAAAAATTTATATGTATGTAATACTACTACATGCTTTATAAGAAAATACATATTTTTTTATCTCCAGTGGTGGAGAGTCTGGGGGGGGTTAACGTTGCTTGTTTTTTTTGTCTTTCAAGTTACTTACACGGAAAAAAAAAATTATAGCTAGAAGCGCTATAACACACATACCAAGCAAATTATAATCGCTTATTATATAAATACAAGGCTTTCTCTTACAATTATGGCAGTCGGTGTAAAAATTTATATGAAATACTTTAATTGTTTAGTGAATAATAAAATATAACAAATAGTATGGCATTTATAGCTTAAATAGATTTAATTATTGTCCGTGCTAATAATTTTTATAATATAATAAAATTTCTGTAAATTTATAATAGTGCCTGTAATAAATATAATCGTGTCTGTAATATATATAATCGTTTCCAATTTATTTTTAACATTATTAGTTATTGTGTCCCTTATAATCTATAGCTTAAATCACTATAATTTGCCACTGTTACCAAATATCTTATAATGTATAGCGCAGAGCCCACTAATTTCTTTCCGTGTACTATGCAATATTAGCGTTGACACAAGGTCCAGTTAGTAAATAGTATATTACATAACTAGTGTGAAAGTGACATATTTCACGCGAGTGGAAAGGTTAAGAACGAGCCGCCAGGCGAGTGAGGAAACCCCAGGAGTGTATGAAATACACTTTCCAACGAGTAAACTATTTTTCCTACGACCCCAAAAATCTGTGCTGAGAAAAACGAATATTTAGAATTTTTAAAAGTACTTGCTAGTATTATGCATAGTTGGGCTGAGGAAAATTCGTTAATTCTAAATCCGCAAAAATCTGCAATTTTACAATTTAATAAAGTTAATAAAGATCAAAGTGTATTAGTATTCTGCAACAAAATATCTGTACCTCAGGTAGTAAATTTTAAGCTTTTAGGGGTAACCCTAGATAATAATATTTCATGGGAGTTACATATAGACAGTATTGCCAAAAAATTAAATAGCAGTCGATATGCCCTTCTCAACCTCAAAAACAATGTTTCGAAAAAACTTCTTGTGACCTTTTATAACGCAAGTGTTAAGTCTTACATCGAGTATGGCATCATAATTTGGGGAGGTTCTGTTCACTGTGATAGAATTTTAAAAATACAAAAAAAGATTTTACGTACATTGTGCAATGCAAACAGAATCGATCATTGCAAACCACTTTTTATTCAAAGCAAAATTATGACAGTATACTCATTATTTTTTTACAATCTTTAAGTTTTTGTGTATAAAAATAAATCTAAATTTATAGCAAATGGAGATTTACATGATATTGGTACAAGGCAAACCCACTCCCTATGTACTCCCAGACATAGAACGGCAAGCTTTGAAAGAAGCACGAGGTATTTAGGAATTAAAGCTTTTAATAAGCTACCTGTTTCAATTAAAACGTTAACATTTCGTAGCTTTAAGTTAAAACTTAAATGTTTCTTTCTAGCCAACCCTTTCTATTCTAAATCTGAATTTCTCGAGGGAAATTTTAAATTTTAATTTTAAATCAAATGTAACTTTAAATTATGCCATTTTTTAATATGTAATGTTAACTTAGTGTTATGTAATTATGTAATGTTAACTTAGTGTAGTGGTATAATGTGGATTGAAATTATGAAAACTCATTTAAAATTATGTAATTATTTTTGACGTCTGCCTGTAATTTGCTTATGTAGATTTAAGTGGCAATAAAATTCTATTCTATTCTAATATTAGCGTTGACACAAGGTCCAGTTAGTAAATAGTATATTACATAACTAGTGTGAAAGTGACATATTTCACGCGAGTGGAAAGGTTATAACGAGCCGCCAGGCGAGTGAGGAAACCCCAGGAGTGTATGAAATACACTTTCCAACGAGTAAACTATTTTTCCTACGACCCCAAAAAAATATGTAGTTTCTTATTTTCAAAATTTTCTAATTTTTATTAATTTTTAAGAAAATCAAAGCACAAAATAATTATAAATAGCATACAAATTTATATATGTAGGTTTGTCAAACAGGAAATATGATTTTCATTTAGCTTTAGTTTTCTTGGTTTTATATTTGATACAATACATAGCTGTTTAATGGGTTGCCTATTCCTAAATAAATGCAAACTTGAGTTTGCTTATTAAATTAGATTTCTGTGGTTATGGTGCCATATAAGACAGTAAAATTGTACTGTTTTACATTTCATAAGAAAAATACTGTGTATTTTGATGTTTTTTATGTAATGTAAGGTAACTAAATAAAAAATTAAGTATTTTTTATAAGATCTAGACTGTCTAGACAAGACAGTAATGTTCAAAATAGTAACGTTATATAGTATCTATTTTTGACATGAAAAACAGAAATATTTGGATTAAAACACTTAAAAGATATAAAAGGCTGTGGTGAAAGGTGGAAAATGATTTATAAAACAAGGTAAATCAAATTCGTAAGAGGTAAATATCTAAATAAAATTAGGCAAACCTCCACACAAAAATATCACACGAGTGTGATATAAAAATATCAAACTAGTGCGATATGAGGCGTTTTCTAAAGAACAAAAGAGTGTGCTAAATGTCATTTTCATAGAGGAAAATATAGTTTGAAGCGCCTGGTAACTTAAAAAATTAGTTTTTAAAATTCTAATTTTCTCGAGCCCCCGGTAAATGAATACCTTGATCCGAGCTCTAGTGATCAGTAAAAAAAAACATACATAATGGAACCAAATGAAAATTGTAATCAATCCCAATGACGCACATTCACACGTATGCACAAATCTCAGATAACACAGCTCTAAAAAAATAAAACACTTTTCAAGGTGCCTGGGTTCCGTCAAAGAATTCTGACTCTGCCTATTTACTACACTGAAAAAAATAGGGGTAAGATTACACAATAATTAGTAAAGAACCTGGCACACGTATAGGGGGTTCCTGGGCCTCAGTCAAACTGCCTCAAATTTTGATATTTTGTAATTTCGGGGGTAAACATTAAATTAGGAAAATTGCAGCCAAATTAAATGACCAGTTTCGGAGAAAAACGCTTTTAAAAATCTAATTTTATGACAGATTTTTTGACGAATATTAAGGTTATTTTTTACTTACGTAAATATTAACTTAATTAGGCGTTTTAAGTTTATTATACTCTATTAATTAAAGAACAGGCAAGATAAATATTACATAAAAGGCTTTATTATCATTTACTTACATGTGTTTCTATAAAAATTTTAAAACTTTGTGAAACTTCCACATGCTGGCATTTTCCACGTGTTTGCTAATTATCTGCATATTTTCTGTTAGATTTTTGCTTGATTATGTTGAAACATGGTTTGGTACATCGACAAATATTTTATAATTAAATATTTTAGATTTTCTTGATTTGGCCAATTTAAAATTATCTTTTATATAAGTGCTAAATTAACCAAATACAATAATAATTGCCTTAATTATAAACAAAAAACGCTAAAAATAGGAGTTTTACCCTCTTTTTACCCCCTTACCCCCAATCGGTTACCCCCAAAATCTAATCAGCTCTTCGGAATACGATAAGAAACAATATGCAAAAAACCGCAAGTCGATATCTCATGTAGAAATGTAGTTAGAGAGTTTACACCCAGACAGACAGACGGACAGACAGACAGACAGACGGACGCAAATTTTGTTTTACTGATTTCAATTCAGAATGGTCTAAAATGTCGAGAAATGTGAAAAAAAACGTGGTCAAAGATTTTGACTTTTCGGCGAAGATTTCAATACATCGGCACTCTTAGTGGCACTAAGTGCCGATGTAATTACACTGCGTTAAAAAAAAATTCTTAGCACGAATTTAAAAGGCCTTTGGACTAAAAAACACATATTCAGTTTTGTTCTACCCATATAATTAATTCGGGCCACAGAGGGTTAAGGCATTATGAAAGTTGTACTCTTCATATAATAAGTGATATAAAACTTAAAACCACTGATATTAATCCGACCCCTATGACGCAGGAAAATAAAATTAATCTTTGAATATATGTAGTGCTTCGCCTGCCAGAGTATACTCTTCATAGTGGATCGTATATTGCGTTTTCTCTTCTCTATAATCTCCCAAATATGTTTTTTTTTAACCGCTTGTGTGTCCGCTTCATTTTTAATTATACTATTCACAGCGCCTGCGCTAGAACAGTATTATACGGTAGTTTCGAATTTTCAAAAATTTTCAAAAATTTTTATCAAAATCAAATTCAATTTCAGAAACAATTTTAAAATTTTTTGTAAAAAGAATGTATTTTTCCCCATTTGCCTCCCTTGCCGCATACCCATGTTCACCAAAAACAATCCCGAACGAGAACTTTTGGTAACATACCTATATGCCAAATTTCAAGTCTCTAGCTCAAAGTGTTCTTAAGTTATCGCGCTTACAAGATTACCCGGACAGAACGACCGACCGATCGACCGACAATTTTGCTCAAAATTGATTTATATCGACCTAAAACGTCATAAAACGCAAAAATACGCAAAAAGAAAATTTGAAGTTTTTGTACGAATACAAGACTTTCCCAAAATTTTGAAAATTTTCAAAATGGGTCTTCAAAATGACCTTGTATAAGGTGTAACCAATATATGTATATGTGTATTTCAATTATGATAATCAGTACCCGGTGTATTTCCAGTTATAGTCCAGTCTTCAAGTTAATAAAAGAGGCTTTTTACCTGGAAATAATTCAAGGAGTTTAGATTGTTAGTTTATTAGGGGGTTAAAGGCCGCAAATAAATAACATAATTTTACGACATTGAACTCGATTTGGAACTGTCATTTTTTTAACGTATTTTTCACAAAAAACTGACTTTTTAAAATATCGGTGCATCCTATAACAAAAAACTTTTGATATGAAAATAAAGAGGGCCAAAACTTCAACATTTTTTGTGTCATGTATTTTTTTTTGTACGACTTATGGCTAATTCACGGCACCGCCTTAAACGTTACAGTGTAGGGTTTTAGATTTTTCTTTATGACTCGGTTGGGAAGGTTTTTTATATGCTTAATACAATGGTGATTCAATCGAAAATCGGTTTATTCGAAATTATGGGGCACAAATGTGTGAATTATTAAAAAAAATACCTAAATTAAAAAGAAAGTGCCAGATAGATTTTTTTAATTTTCACCCAAAATGTTCTCAGGGGCATGCCTAACCGACGATAAAGAACAATTTTGGTTTTTCGAAAAAAAACATTAAAAATCTAAAAACGTATAGTGTAACGATATTTTAAAAATCCGTTTTTTTTTGTGAAAAACACGTTGAAAAATTGACAGTTCCAAATCGAGTTCAACGTCGAAAAATTGTTTTTTTATTTTCGGCCATTAACCCTACCCAATAAACCGAGAATCAAAACTCCCTGAATTATTTCCAGGTAAAGCCTCTTTTATTGACCTGAAGACTGGACTACAACTGGAAATATGTCGGCTACTGATGATAATCCAGATATCAGTGGATGGTAAATTACCACTGGTATTTTACACACTTTCTCCACCCAGAAAAAAACTGAGCCCTTCACTCTCAAAAATTTTCCTACTCGTTAAAAATTCTTACACATAGTTTAGCATTATTGAAGTTATACACATAGTTTCCCAGGAAAATTTAGATGAACAAAATTGACGAAAGAAACGGACGGTTATTTTCCTACTCGTTAAAAATTCTTACACACAGTTTAGCATTATTGAAGTTATACACATAGTTTCCCAGGAAAATTTAGATGAACAAAATTGACGAAAGAAACGGACGGTTATTTTCCTACTCGTTAAAAATTCTTACACACAGTTTAGCATTATTGAAGTTATACACATAGTTTCCCAGGAAAATTTAGATGAACAAAATTGACGAAAGAAACGGACGGTTATTTTCTTACTCGTTAAAAATTCTTACACACAGTTTAGCATTATTGAAGTTATACACATAGTTTCCCAGGAAAATTTAGATGAACAAAATTGACGAAAGAAACGGACGGTTATTTTCCTACTCGTTAAAAATTCTTACACACAGTTTAGCATTATTGAAGTTATACACATAGTTTCCCAGGAAAATTTAGATGAACAAAATTGACGAAAGAAACGGACGGTTATTTTCCTACTCGTTAAAAATTCTTACACATAGTTTAGCATTATTGAAGTTATACACATAGTTTCCCAGGAAAATTTAGATGAACAAAATTGACGAAAGAAACGGACGGTTATTTTTAAAAACAATATGAATCTTCCCGGGATCCTATAGAACTTGATTTTTCCTAAAAAATTCGAGTAGAATAATTCGTTTTTAAGTTACCGTGTACACAATCGTAACATCATACGGACAGACGAACAGACATACGGACGTTTTTAAACTTTCTTATTATTAATTTAATATTTTCAAAAAATTTCAAGGATCGTCTTAGACAAAAAATACTTGGATATAAATGTTTCATGCAAAAAATAAGCAACTTTTTTTTAAATATCCGTCCGTTTGTGTGTCTGTCCGATGTCACGGTTTTTCTGAACAAGATAACTCAAGAACGAATAATCCTATCGACTTAAATATTTCAGGAAAAAATCTACGAGGGGAAGATACCTATTGTTTTTGAAAGTAATCCCCCCAAAAACAAAACAAAAATAGGGGGGGTTAAACTTTTAAAAAAATCGAAAAAAGCTGAAAGAAAATTCCGATTAACGTAAATTTTTCAGGAAAAATTAGTTTTATTAGAGTTAAACTTTTTAAAAATACATATTAAAAATTTAGATTTTTTTTTCAAAAATGTTTGTTTTTTCGCAAAAAGATAATTTAAACAAAATTAAATAAAAAAAAATGATTTTTTTTTTAAATTATTCGTTATTCAATAAAAGATCTTAAATAAATGTATTATTTTATTTTTTTTTATTATTATTTTTGTATTTGGGAAAATGCAACCATTTGGGAAAATCCAACCATTTTCTGCGAATAATATATAATGGAATGCGTAGCATAACTCATGAAAATACAAGCCGTGAAGATGCTTGTTTTTGTATCCAAGAATTTGAAAACTACGGTATTATAATATTCTAGCACTTATAAGCCGTGAATAGTATAATAATATTAATGATTTTTTAATGGAGCCATTACCACATTTAATTGCTATAAATTAAAATTTTATTCTTAAAAGATTCATGGATTTTTTTTTTTTAATTTTATAGATACAGAAGACGGAAAAACCTTAGAAACAATATTTGCCTATAATAGTATATTAAAGTACTAGTTTCATAACATACGTTTTTAGCGTAGTAAAATAATAAATAAGTCCACCAGAGAATTTTTTAATTAGAATTAGAAAAAAAAAATGATAAAACAATTATTAGAAAATAAAGATGGTTACAAAATATATACCGGGTGTCCCAACTCTATTTACCCAACGATTTTATCGAAAACTTAAAGAGATAATCAAGTTCTGCGGTTACCGTCTTAAATAAGGCAATTTAAACTATCTTTTAGCATATATTTAATACTTTCAGCTCTTAAAATGTGGGCAGGGGGCATAGGGGGACATTTTTTTAAATGGAAATGGGGGTCGTGTGATACATCATTTTAAAGCTTAATTAAATTATCCATTTAACTATATGTTTTTTAATTTTTTTAAACTTTTTTTTTTGGGGTTTAAAATAGGGTTGAAAATGGGTATTTTTGTCAAAATTATTCTAAAAAATCAAACAATTTTTTAAAAGTTACTAATTTCATGATGAAAAAAAGTAAATTATACTTTTAGTTGATATAAGTAAAAATTTACAAAAAAAGACTTAAAAAATGTAATTTTTTAGCACAAAATATTAAAGAATCAAAATATTATTTTTTTATTTATTTATTTTTTTTTAATTAAAAAATATACAGTCCAATAGAGAATGGCATTTGTTTTAAAATGACGCATTATACGACTGCCATTTCCATTAAAAAACTCTTGTTTAAAATTAAAAATTTCTGTTCCTTAAAAGTTCACTTGCATTGTGAAATCAAAGTCCAAATAATTTAGAAAGGGCAATTAGTAATTAGTAATTGAGTCACTTCTTTTTTTCACTACTAGCTTTAGAACATACCATTATTTATCATGTTTTCAGACTGTGAAATCAATTTTCTTCACCTATAGCAATAATAATTTTTTCTCTGCTAGTAGGAGTAAATTTTATAAACAATTGATTTCTGTCACTTTAGATGTTTCAGTTCTTTGTGCAATTTTTACTAATTAAATTCAATAAAATAGCTTTAAATAACTTTTTATTTATTAAAAATAATTAATTATAATTATTACCAATTAATACAATCAATAATTAGCTAAATATTATTAAAAATATAAAAAAAAACTAAATTTTTAAACGTCAGTTCAAAGTATTTATTTGAGCAAATGTCACTGATCAAGGCTACTTGATTTTTATGAAAATTTTAAGAAATCTCATTTCTGTTAATAACTTATTTTATTATTTGAATAAAAATTGTTAATTAGTGCTAGTAGTGAAAAATCTAATATATAAACTACGGTAGAGAAGACTGTTATAGCCTCGCACTCTTAAATAATACGCTCGACTATAAAAAATGTCTTCGTCTCGTCGCTCTAGCTTAAAGGGTTCAAGAGTTATTAATTAAAAACCTTATTTTCATTACAATTTTAAAGAGCCCTTAGGACTCATTTCCGGACCAACCTTTATAGGAACATTTTTCATATTTTTTAATTTCTCGAACTTATTTCTGAATAACCCTGTATAATTGCTTTCCTATTTTTTTATTTTTATTGGTTTAAAATAAATGTAAAATTTTAATTATATTGAACCAATACGTTTTTTATTGTATGTTGTTCTTTTTAATTACATTTACTCTAATAAACACGAAATACAACATAATCTACACGCTTAATGCACAAAATAGTATATCATGTATGGGGTCAATTTTACCCCACCGGACTAAATATCTAAAAAAAAACACCAGACTAACGGAAGGTTAAGTAATAGTGGGTGGTCTTTTAACTGAGACTCGTGCGCTAAAACCTCGGCTAAAACCTTGATTTTACATACAGGGTGATACAAAAATAAGGTAAAAAATCTTAAGAAATTAAGTCCCAAATTATTAAAAAATTTCCTATAATGGTTGGTCCAAAAATGAGCCTTAAGGGAGCTCGATCCTCCTAAGGGTACATCCGAAAAGTAGATTTTATTTAATATCTCTGAACACCTTGAACTACAGTTACAATTTTTTGCACATGCTTTACCATTGATAAAGGCTATTCTCAAATGTAATTTTTACTTGATAATTTTAACCAGGGACGTGCAAAACGGGGGGGGGGGCGATGTCACTTTTTTGCCTTAAACTTTTTTGTCCGTATATTTTTTGACATTTTCTTAATGAAAAAGGATTCTTTACTTAAAAATACATAAAAAGGTACTTTTTATCTAACACCGTAGAGCCAACCGTTTTCGAGAAAACTGCAATTAAAGCGGCAATTTCACGTTATGAGCATCCAAAATAGAAACTAAAAAAATCACGAATAAAAATCTCAATACTTTATATTCTACATTAAAAACTGTAAAAAAAACTCCTTTACGTCTAGGTTCGAAAATCAGTTTTAAGGGTAATACAGCCTCTTAAAGAATGACACTTTTTAAGGGGCCGTAGCTCCCTTAAAAGCGATTTGTGGATATTTGTGTACGGAAACTTTTTTTCATAGTTCGCCATTGGCGCGTTTTTAAGCTCCTATTTTGGATGCTCAGAACGTGAAATTTTCTCTTTAACTCAAATTTTCTCGAGAACGGTTGGCCCTACGGTGTTACATAAAGACTACCTTTTTTATGTATTTTTAATTAATGAATTATATTGGACTTTTTTCTGAACCACCCTGTATAATATTTAAAAAATACAGGTACACTCTGTATAACGCATTTTATGCTTGCAGTACAATGCGAACGAAGACTAGTAATACAGAAAGAATAAATCGCCAATAATGTTAGGGTGGGAGGTCAATATCAATGTTATAAACTTTCAAGGCGCCCCCCATTGATCGCCATTCGTGGGAGTTTAAACTTTAGTTCTTTTTTGGAAATTGACCAATAACCACATGTAAAAAACCGGGTATTTTGAAAAGTTTTCGAAAACTTTTCGAAACATTTTCTGAAGTTCTTTTTTGTACCCATGGACAATTTTTTATTAGAAAAATTTGTTATAGTGTTTTTAAAAATAATTTAGTGGCAAATATTAAACTTTAGGTAAGTTACTAAAAAACATTTCGATACCCCCAAGCAACAGAGCCGTAACCCATATATTGTCATTTTTCACGACAGCTAAATTTCTAAAATATTTTTTTTTTTTTGTTATTTAAAGGTGGGTAAATGATTGAAGTAGAAAAGGAAGTCATGTGATACATCATTTGAAAGCTTATAAAATTCTCTATTTAACTCTAAGTATTTATTGTGTATTTACTGTTTGTTTCTGATAATATTCAATTTAGAATTTCTTACTTTAGTGATTTTAAGTAAACTTTTGCTTAAAGTGGACTGTGGAGAAACCTGAGTAGGACCACCATGTGTGTCTTTTTTCAAGGCGTTTACCTATGAGTATAACTCAAAATGGGTCTAACTTGAGTTACATCCTTGTTGCTTGGGAGTGTCGATTTATAAAAGAACTAAAGTTCGAAGGATTAGGGATTTCGGCTTATAAAAAAAAACATTTTTTCAAAAATTCCTCAAAAAATCTTAAAAATTACCCAAAGGTCCCACGTGTGGTAAAGGTGTGGTAGAGGCTCACGTGTGGTAAAGACTCACGTGTGGTAGGGATGAGATTTCCTCGGATTTCATCGAGAGATTTTCTCCAATTTTTACACCTGAATTCCTCAGCGGTTTATCCCTCAGGTTTAAGTTTCTTTTAAAGTGAGTAAAAAAAGTAAACAAAAATATTTATTATTATCCCCTGGCGCCGTCTTACCGAAATATAAATTGAAAAATATTGCAAATGAGTTTTTATTGTAAACTTAAGACGATATTATCTCTCCAAAAATGTTTTTATTATTATTACATAAATAATAGCGACATGTTTCTGCCCTTTTAACATAGGACCATCTTCAGGCTAATAATTAAAATTAAAAACAAACAACAACAATTACATTACACGTATACAAGTCATTTGTCGCGCGTTAAATTTTTTAGTATGACTATATACTAATATATACGTGTAATGTAATTGTTGTTGTTTGTTTTTAATTTTAATTATTAGCCTGAAGATGGTCCTATGTTAAAAGGGTAGAAACATGTCGCTATTATTTATGTAATAATAATAAAAACATTTTTGGAGAGATAATATCGTCTTAAGTTTATTTAAAAACTACCTCCAATATGAGCAAGGATCATCAAAAATATAGTTTTTATTGTGTATAAAGTGATAAACATTTCAAATTTGAAGTTAATATCTCATCCCGTTAAAGAGTTACGGAGGGATGTACCATTTAAAATAATAACCCTGTATATGTGGAACCCTGCCAGAATAGGGGGCTTATTGTCGCTTAACAGTGTAAGAATTTAAAATAGACTGAAAACATAATCGGATCCTATTTTTTACTTTTCTCTGTATCATTACTAATTTTTTATTCGATTGATTCTAAAAGCGGCACTTTTTGTTCATGTTTTACGGGCGAAAAGTTGAACTTTGTGGCCCTACACGGAAAAAAAAATTATAGCTAGGAGCGCTATAACACACATACCAAGCAAATTATAATCGCTTATTATATAAATACAAGGCTTTCTCTTACAATTATGGCAGTCAGTGTAAAAATTTATATGAAATACTTTAATTGTTTAGTGAATAATAAAATATAACAAATAGTATGGCATTTATAGCTTAAATAGATTTAATTATTGTCCGTGCTAATAATTTTTATAATATAATAAAATTTCTGTAAATTTATAATAGTGCCTGTAATAAATATAATCGTGTCTGTAATATATATAATCGTTTCCAATTTATTTTTAACATTATTAGTTATTGTGCCCCTTATAATCTATAGCTTAAATCACTATAATTTGCCACTGTTACCAAATATCTAATAATGTATAGCGCAGAGCCCACTAATTTCTTTCCGTGTAGGGCCAAAAAGTTATATTCGCCCGCTAACTAAAACTTGTTATTTTTAAGCTTTTTAAAAGAAAATGCTTCACCTTTACTGTAATATTTATAAAGAAATATGACCTTTTGGTCACTTTTAGTCTTGAACTTACCGTTCTTTTTGACCAGAGACAGTTATTATATTCATTAAATACAAAATAAAAATTTCTTCTATAAAATAACCTCAAAATATATGTTAACTGATTAATCTGTATTCATCCACTAAAATAACTTAAAAACACAAAATTTCAATTCTAAAATCAATTTCAATATTTATAATATTCATAGAACAGTTGGAAGTATTATTATTTTCATAACAGACACATTTTAACAGAAATTAATCACCAAGCTATAGATTTTTTAGTTTGAAAATTAAACCGCACGCAAAAGAAACGATTCAATTGTTTTTTTAGCGATTTGATTGGATAGCAATTTGTCATGGATAACTAGATAAGTAATAAGACAGGAAAAAGAAATATGTTTTGAAATTTAAAATCAAGTATATTTTAATAATTAATTATAATTAGTAACAATCGAATAAAAAATATTGTATAATACACGGGCAAAAAGTTAAATTTCGATTTCGTAGGTTTATTACCCTCGGGCCGGCCCCATCGGCCGGCACTCGGCTTCTAAAAACCTACTCAATCGAAAAACTTAACTTTTCGCCCTTGTGTTATAAATAACTATTGTTTTTATTTACCGATTGCTATTTTACTGAATACTGTAACATACTACAAACCAGATCAGTAACACAACTTAAAGTATACCTTGCTATGTGATACATTTAACCAAATGTTACAGTAATTTTTACTACAACATGCTAGTATTAATAAACACACGTTGCTGGGGCTTCTAAATAGGCCACCACGTTAGTGTAGTTAGTGTAGTTAGTGTAGTTACTATACATTGTATTATTTAATATCACAAGTAAAGTATTGAATACCAAATGTCGCGATATATAGTTCGTGAAAAGATGCAAGTCGCTTGCAAAACGACTTTACACTACGATATTTCAAGAAGTCTTTGATATAGAGACTTGAAATTTGAAACAATTTTTTTCTACTACTACTTAGAAAATCTTTGTTTTAAATTTCAAGTCTCTGGGTCAAAGCGTTTTTAAAATATCTTACCATAAAGTTGTTTTGCAAGCATCTTTACACGAACTAAAAATAAAAAATACCTATTTATAAATAACATTCAGTACAATAACAGTGTAATTGTGGTTATTGAAGTGATGAGCATCTACAATGTCATAAATACCTTATGGGTATTTACATTTAAATTACTATTTTATGATAATTAAATGAATTAATAAAAAAATTAAAGTTATTTTTTATTCATGCGTATTAAAGTTTTTCTTTTGATTTTGCGCTTTTTAATTAAATCGGATAAAATTTTATGGATGTTATGTAGATGCCAAATTTCAAGTTTTTGGGCAATAATTACATTCACATATTACATACAAAATTTGTATGTGTATTTTTTTGGATTTTTTGTTATAAATATAGATTCCTTGAGTAAAAATATATAAAAAAATGTCATACAGTGTAACACTGTAGGAGCAACCGTTTCCAAAAAAATGCAATTAAGAGGAAGTAACATTTTTGCCACCAAAAACGTTACTTTTTAAAAGGCTATTACTCCTTTAATATTAAATTTAGGTGTTTTGGTGAAGAATACATTTTGCTTAGTTTTTAATAAAAAATCGCCCTGCGGCATTAAAATTTTATTGGTGCTTATTTTGTTCCCTTCAATATGTCTTTTTTCGATGGGCCGTAGCCATAGACAAGGAAAGACCTCCAAAGCCGTTGCGGAATACTGTGATAAATGTGCCTAGCGCATCTGAGACAAACTTGCACATGCGCACTACTATTGTTGTTTTTGACGAGTATTTTTAACCTTAGTTTTGTGTGTCAAATAAAAATTGTAAAAAAATCAACAAAAAAAATAAATATCTACGAAGAAACATCGAAATAGTTTTTTAAAATGATTTTATAAGAATTTTTCGGGATTTTGTACACCTACTTTGAGTACACCAGGGATTGACCCTTTGCTTTTCATAAAGCAACAATACAGGTTAGGTTTAAAGTTATAAACAAATGCAGCAAAAAAAAAAAACAATTAAAACACAGTAGAAGTCCAAAAATGAACAGTAACAAACGACCATCTGACAGTACTGACAGTATAAACAAACTACTAATAATTCGTCACCCCAGTATTGGTTTGCCATATCTCTATTTTTGGACTTTTTTTTAAGATTTTTACTAGGGGATTTTTGGAGATAAGACAAATGAATACTGGGGTGATGAATTGTTTTACGACCGCCAGCATTTCACAGCTGATAGAGATGTGTACTGCGCAAGGTCAGATATGTTGCCCTACGTCATTTCGCTGCCCCGTTCTGTCACAAAATAATCTTGCGCAGGCTGGACTAATGGTTCTCTTTCCTTCTTTATGGCCGTAGCTTCTTTATGGCTCATTTCTGGACCAACCTTTAGAAACACTTTATTTCATATTTTTGGATGTGAAATCACCTCTTTTTTGGCATGTCAGTTACTGATATATAAAAACAAGAATTTGACCCCCTTAAACACTATGCGCGTTACGTAATATCTAAACAAAAATTGTGTAAGATATAAAAAATGGCAAGGGCAAAATATGTTGTATTTTTTAATTATTTTATATTTTAAGTTTTTAAAAAAGACAAAAATGTTAATTATATTAATAATTTCTATTAAAATTCCATAAAAAAAAAACATAAAAAGTATTTGAATTTAATTTATTATATACAGTGCGGTCCAAAATCACCACCACACTCTTAATATCAACTTCAAAATCTTTTGGTGCATACTTGATATTTTTAGCTTATAAAATGTGAGAAGGGGGCGTGAGGGAGATTTTTTTAATGGAAAAGGGGGTCGTGTGATACATCGTTTTAAAGCTCATAAAATTCTCTATTCGTTCATATTTTTTAACATTTTTGATGGGGTTGAAAAAATTGTCAAAAATTTAAATTTTCGTCAAAATTTGTTTATAAACATCAAACAAATTAATTTCGTGACACAAAAACGTAAATTATACTTTTAAACTAATTTTAATTGATATAAACAAAAATTTTAGAAGAACCTAAGAAACCCGTAATTTTTATAAAAGCAAATAAAAAATCAACACTTTCAAACAAAATGTATCACACGATATCTTTCTCATTTAAAACCAACCCTTAGCGCGCCCCTGCTCACATTTTAGAACATAAAAATATTGAATATATGCACTGAAAAAAAGGATCCTTTGCGGTAATGGCATATGAAATTAGGCCAAATGCTTCGCACTCTTGTATACGTCCAAAAGCGCCTTCTCTTAACATGAAAATATAATTCACTTGCCAAGATCTTTCTGATTCTTCAACTTAAAATTCTTTGATCTTGTCAAAAATGCAAGTGGTCTTGTCTCAAAAGAAAGATTCTTGGGCCAAAGTATTTAAAATTAGTTAATTTTTTTTAAAAAAGTTTATCTTAAAACAAGATAAATGGTTTTTGCCTCAAATGCGCCAGGTCCAAGAGAATTTTAAAAATATTTCAAAAGCGACACTTTTCTTGGGACAAGATAAATACTTTTGTTTGAAGATACACATCTTTTAAGCTAAAAGAATAACTGCCAAGAGTGTTGACTACTTGGAGCCAAGAACGGCATTTTTTTCAGTGTGCCAACAAATAAAGTTGTCTTTTCCAAATTTAAAGTTTATATTTCATACTGTTCAAAAGTTACGGGGGGCAGCCTCGACATGATAATTCGTTGAGTGAAATATGGCATGTCACTTAAAAAATTAAAATTTAAAAAAATATATACTTTTAAAATAGATACTTAAATTGTCTATTTTAAAAGTACACTGAAAAAAATGACGTTCTTGGCTCAAAGTAGTCAACACTCTTGGCAGTTATTCTTTTAGCTTAAAAGATGTGTATCTTCAAACAAAAGTATTTATCTTGCCCCAAGAAAAGTGTCGCTTTTGAAATACTTTTAAAATTCTCTTGGACCTGGCGCATTTGAGGCAAAAACCATATATCTTGTTTTAAGATTGTAAAAAATTAAATAATTTTAAATACTTAGGCCCAAGAATTTTTCTTTTGAGACAAGATCACTTGCATTTCACACAATATCAAAGAATTTTAAGTTAAAGAATCAGAAAGATCTTGGCAAGTGAATTATATTTTCATGTTAAGAGAAGGCGCTTTTGGACGTATTCAATGGAGCTCTCTACAACTAGAATTATGAAACAAAAGACTATCTCTATCTCATTTGTGCTACACTTTCCAGCCAACCAAATAAATACTGTTGTTTTTCATACAACAAATACAGTATTTATTTGATTGGCCGGAAAGTGTAGCACTGAGCGGCACGAACGAACATAGCTAATGTGAATCTGTAGAATAAGATAATTCTACTAAAATTTAGATGGCGCCAGTAATTTCTTTAATAAAACTAATATAGTTACACTTTTCGCCCGGCCAAGTAATTATTGTATTTGTTCAACAAAGAACAAATACAGAATTTGTTTGGTTAGCTGTAAATGGGAGTGTATGTAAGTCTTCTATCCTTTTTGGGTAGAACTTTTGTCCCTGTCTAATCTGACGGGAGAAATCGCCATTCAAAGCATTTGGCCTAATTTCATATGACATTACCGCAAAGGATTCTTTTTTTTTCAGTGTATATATTTTTTTAAATTTAAATTTTTGCTTGCCCTCGGTAAATGAATACTTCGATCAGACCACTTTAGTGGTATACAAGGGCACTAGTCTGGACAAAAACGAGTTTTTTCAGAAAAAAAACTGCTGTATCCTTACAAGTACCAATTAGGTACTCCGTGTATTTAATTACTATCAAATATTTTATGAAAACCCGTTATAAGCTTGCAGTTCAAACAATACATACACGGTGTTTGCAGTTTTATAGCATATATTAAAGATGATGATTCTACATAAAAAAACATGAAAAAATAACAAACGAACATATGTCCGGATATAAGCCCTAAAGGAGCTACGGCCCTTTGAAGTTGGACATGTTAAATGTGTAACAAAAAAAAAGAACAATAAAATTTTAATGCTGCAGGGCGCTTTTTCATTTAAACCTAAAAAGCAAAAAAATATTCTTAGCCGAAACATCTAAATTTAATATAAAAGGAGTACACGGAAAAAAAAAATTATAGCTAGGCGCGCTATAACACACATACCAAGCAAATTATAATCGCTTATTATATAAATACAAGGCTTTCTCTTACAATTATGGCAGTCAGTGTAAAAATTTATATGAAATACTTTAATTGTTTAGTGAATAATAAAATATAACAAATAGTATGGCATTTATAGCTTAAATAGATTTAATTATTGTCCGTGATAATAATTTTTATAATATAATAAAATTTCTGTAAATTTATAATAGTGCCTGTAATAAATATAATCGTGTCTGTAATATATATAATCGTTTCCAATTTATTTTTAACATTATTAGTTATTGTGTCCCTTATAATCTATAGCTTAAATCACTATAATTTGCCACTGTTACCAAATATCTTATAATGTATAGCGCAGAGCCCACTAGTTTCTTTCCGTGTAATAGCCCTTTAAAAAGTAACGTTTTTGGTTGTACAAAATTTTACTTCCTCTTAATTGCATATTTTTGAAAAACGTTGTTATGCGGTGTTACACTATATGACATTTACTCGAGGAATCTATATTTTTTACTCAAAATTAAAAAAAAAATACACATAAAAATGTATGGGGCAAAAGTGTTAGGCTGCACACATTTTGTCCCTCTAGGCACGTCTCTGGATAAATTTTAAATAAAAATTTATTATTATACATGCAAAACCTCGTCGCTCTATCTCAAAAGGTACCAGAGTTATTAATTAAAACCCTTATTTTTAGTACAATTATAAAGGGTTGTGACCCTCTTAGAGTTCGTTTTTGGACATATGTTCCTATGCTGGTTTTTCATGTTTTGTGATGTAGAATCATCGCCTTTAATACATGCCATGAGACTGCAAACAACGTGTATACAGGGTGGTCCATTTATTATAAGGGCGTAGATATTTTCTTTCTATGGGGGTGGGGGGAAATACCAAGATCTTAGATACTTTTTTCGGGCTAAAAATGAAACAAAGGCAAATTTATATTTTTTTATAGGATAATGTGATAAAAAAACATATACAGGGTTATTCAGGAATAAGTTTGAGAAATTTAAGAAGTGATTCTACGTTAAAAAATATGAAAAAAACTTCTCATAAAGGTTTGTCCGGAAATGAGCCTTAAGGAAGCTGCGGCCCTTCGAAGATGGACATATTAAATGGGAAACAAAAAAATTTGGCGCAGATACGTAGACGATGTCTATGCTATTTGGCCCCATGGCATGGAAAGCCTTCAAGGTTTTCTAAATCACCTCAATTCCCAACATAAATCTATACGGTTTACGATGGAAATTGAGAACAACGGATCACTTCCCTTTTTGGACGTTTTGGTTTACAAAACGGAAAATGGCTCAATAGGACACTCGGTATACAGGAAGAAAACCCACACTGACAGATACCTAAACGCTTTTTCACATCACCATCCCTCTCAAAAACGCTCGGTAGTTAATTCACTTGTTCATAGGGCTTTCATGATTTCAGACAAGAATTCCCTAGACACAGAACTCCTTAAACTAACCAAAGCCTTGACCATGAACGGTTATACCAAAAAAGACATTAATAAGACCATATACAAATACAGAAATCCCAGACCCAAACAACAGGACAATAGTGACAATGACAGACAGACACAAGTTATACTTCCCTATGTAAGCGGTATCACGGATAAAATAGGTAAACTTTTGAAGAAGTCAAATATTAAGCCTATATTTCGGTCCAACCAAAAATTAGGTCAATGTTTGACTTCAACAAAAGACAAAATACCCCTGAGTTCAGAAGGCGTATATAAAATACCCTGCTCCTGTGGTACGGTTTACATAGGTGAAACTAAGAGAAAAATTTCTACAAGACTTCAAGAGCATGAGCGCAATATAAGAAAGAAACAAATTTCCTTATCGGCAGTAGCCGAACATGTACATGAAACAGGTCATAAAATTAATTTGTCTGAAACAAAACAAATATTAACAGAAAACAGAAAAATGCCAAGGAAGATACGGGAATCGATAGAAATCATCAAGCATCCTAACAATATCAATCGGGACACTGGTTACCACTTACCTGCAATATGGAAGTCTTTGATAGGAAAAACCTCGTCACGGGTGAATAACCACAACTCGTCATAAATAGTGACACAAGTTGATTCGAAACTTAGTTTCAGATTAATCTCTGAAGATGTCTCTAGTAGTAAGAGACGAAACGTCGGAAAGTGAAAATCCATTAACACGGTCTAAACCCGAAAGTGAAAGTTCTTTATAAAAAAAGCACCAATAAAATTTTAATGCTGCAGGGGGATTCCTTATTTAAAACTAAGCAAAAAACATCTAAAACTAAGCAAAAAAACACCTAAATTTAATATTAAAGGAGTTATAGCCTTTTAAAAAGTAAAATTTTTAGTGGCACATAATGTTACTTCCCCTTAATTGCAAAAGGGAGCAAAAATAAACGTTAAAAACATAACCCCACTTTGGCGTTGCCGTAGTCGGGTAAAAATGAACTAAATTTTTAGAAAAAAAATCCAGTGTGCAATTCAATTGCAAATCGTTTATTTATTTAAATAAATTAATATTAAATTGCCAATTTAATTTAAATGTGCAAATTTAAAATTAGTATGAAATATAGTTTTGTGTACTCGTGCCAAAGAGCATTGACATTAGGTTTTACTACGTCTCAAGGCCCCTGGCGTTTTTTAAACCATCTACCTATGCACTTTTATATAATGAACAAATCTAGTGGGAATGCCTCCGCGTCGCGGCGCAGAGTGAAAAAATTCGAATTGAAAGGTTTTATAAAATAATTTACGTGTTCTGGAAAATTCCAATAAATTTCGCCTGCGGCGCTTTCTATTTAATAACAACTATTTAACACACAAATATTTACCACACGAAATCGAGATTTAATTCAAAATAAATAATAATTTTATATTAAAAAAATGGCGGACCATAACATTGCAGCATATACGTGACAGTTGTTTTACCAGTGCCCTGCCGGTTGCATACACTATAAATAGAGCGTAAAAGTATAAGATTTATGCTTTTTTGAAGTCTGAAAACTTCATTTGTTTTTGTAACTTTTCTTTTAGATAGTAGAAAAAGGCATTTTTGGCATAAGTACATATACTTTAAGTAATTTGCAAAACGCATAGCATGTTGGTCAAGTTGCGACACAGCAACTTGTTGGAAACAATTTAAATCGGATATCCTTGAAACGGTTTCAGTGGATATGGTAAATATTTATTAATTAGTTCACTAATCTTCAACTTTTAATGTTATAAATACAGGGCTTGTCAGAAATAAGTTCGAGAGATTTAAGAGGTTAAGACGTTAAAATACACTGCCCAGTAAAAGAGCTTTCCAATTTTACACCTCCGCGCGTAAAATGGACTTTTTATTATTAGATTTACTTTTAGCAACCTTAAAAATATACCAATTTTCACGAAAACTACCCCCGCCTCTTAGGGGGTGCAGATAGAACTTTTTTATTATCAGATTCTTTTTCAGCAACCCTAAAAACCCCAATACACCAATTTAAACAAAAACTACCCCCACCTCTCAGGGGGTGAAATTAGAAAAATTTCAGTTTTAGCGACCTCAAAAACCCCAATATATAAATTTTCACGAAAACTACCCCTGGGCCCTTTGGGGGTGGAGTTAGAATTTTATTATCAAATTCACTTTCAGCACCCCTCACCCCTCAGGGGGTGAAATTAGAAAAAAAATATTATCAGATTCATATTCGCCAACGTGAAAATTTTTGCACGAATATAAGGCTTTCCGAAATTTTGAAAATTTTTAAAATGGGAAAGCAAAATATGAAAAAAAAACACCAATAAAATTTTAATGCTGCAGGGCGATTTTTCACTTAAAACTAAGCAAAAAAGTATACTTCACTAAACACCTAAATTTAATATTAAAGGAGTAATAGCCTTTTAAAAAGTAACATTTTTAGTGGCACAAAATGTTACTTCCTCTTAATTGATTTTTTTTGAAAACGGTTGCTCCTACGCTATGACATTTTTTTATGTATTTTTAGTCAAGGAAAAAAGAAGGACATTTACCAACTTAAAAATTTTGTGTGCGACCAGTTAAAAATCTTCCATCCATTTTATTAACGTAGGCAAAAACCCAAATGATAATAATTTATTTATGATCTACTCGATCAAACACCTTGGAAAAATTGGTATAGATTGAGTCATCTTTGTACATTTAGAAAAGCAAAGTAAGAAGTAAATTCAAAATTCCAAGTGGTTTGTTCTTAAATGTCGGGAAGAAGTTACATTGTATTCCTCTGTATTTCTCTAGATTTGAAGAATCAGATCACTTAATTCCCATTAATTTGACACAGAATCATGAAATTTAATCCACCCCTCCCCCCGCCCCCCCAATTTTGCCTTGAAACCGGCCCTGAACAAAAAAAAATATTCTAAAAATTAGAGCTTTATTCTAATCAGTAATTTGCACAAGAAAGCTTAAATTTTAAAAATGAATACGCATGCTCGCATGCGCACTGATTTTCTTATTTTTGTTTTGACGTATGCCAAAAATTATGTTAAGGTTATGTAACATTCTTTTGCAGAATTTTACAAAAATATCTACTTTTTTCTTTGCGAGCTAACAGTTTTTTTTAATTGGCTTAAAGTACTCGCTTTTAATAGTATTTTCGTAAAAAAAATGCAGAATATTCATTAATAAACATTTGATTCTTAAAATATATCGCCTTCTAAATTCTGAAATATCGTATCTGAAAAATGCCTCCCATTAAAAAAAAACAACAAACTAGCAAACTACCAAACCAAACCATTATTAACGTAAACCAACGCCTCCCATTAAAAAAAACACCAAACCAGCAAACTACCAAACCAAACCATTGTTAACGTAAACCAACGCCCCCATTAAAAAAATCAAACAGAAATTCGTGAGTATTTTAACAATCTTTTGCTATATATTCTAACAAAAATTGGATTTTCCGCACCTAATTATATTCAAGACAGTAAGTTTTAGTAATAAAACCAGAAATCAGTGCAAAAATATAGTTCATTTATTTGGACCTGATGCGCACCGTAACCCCACTCAAATTAAACTATTTCATAAAACTACAACTGCCTAAACGGAAGCCACTTTTGACATCCGTCAAAACAAAAATAAGCAAACCAGTGCGCATGTGCTAGACTCTTCTCATTACTGCGGTGAGCGAATCGTTAACTTTTAATCAATTAACTCAGGTATTCGACAAGGCACAATTCTGGGTCCTGATTTATTTTTCATTTAAATAAATGATTTAAGTGATTTAAAATTTCACGCAATAAAGCATTTATGTATTGTTATTTAATTTTGTTTTATTTTTATAACAAAACTATATGAACTATTATTTATTTTTGTTTATTTATTTGTTTTAGCATCATACAGAGTAATGGAGAGCCCCAAATAAGCTTCTGGCTTGTGCTAGGGGCCCTCCAATAATTTTGCAAAAAAATTGTCCAAAAATTTAGTTAACATTTTTACTTTAAATTTCTAGAAAAAATCTTCAAATTAATATTTATCGGCGGAAATTGCTGTTTTCATTTTCGTATATTCCATCAATCTTGACCAATTTTCCAGCATTCTTCTATAATTTTAAGTTTTTTTTATACGTGAATTATAAAGAAAAATAATAATTTAATTTGAAATTAAATACAAGTAATAAAGTATTTATAAAATACCTTTAATCTATTTAAAAAGATTGATTATAAAATTCTGCGCATTCCTCAAGCTTCCCAATACTTGATACAGAATAATAAAAAATACTTGAATTTGGAGGTTATTCAGTACATTTAAGGTTAGAATATTTTTACCGATATACACCCCCCCTCAAATTTTGCCTTGAAACCGGCCCTGAACAACAAAAAATTAATCTAAAAATTAGGGCTTTATTCTAATCAGTTATTTGCAAAAAAGGCTTTTATTTTAAAAATGAATACGTTAAGTTTTAATCAATTAACTTAGGTATTCGACAAGGCACAATTCTGGGTCCTGATTTATTTTCCATTTAAATAATTGATTTAAGTGATGTAAAATTTCAAGCAATAAAGCATTTATGTATTGTTATTTAATTTTGTTTTATTTTTATAATAAAATTATATGAAATTAAATACAAGTTATATTGTATTTATAAAATACCTTTAATCTATTTAAAAAGATTAATTATAAAGTTCTGTGCTTTCCTCAAGCTTCCCAATACTTGATACAGAATAATAAAAAAATACTTGAATTTGGAGGTTATTCAGTACATTTAAGGTTAGAATATTTTTACCGATATACACCCCCCCTCAAATTTTGCCTTAAAACCGACCCTGAACAACAAAAAATTAATCTAAAAATTAGAGTTTTATTCTAATCAGTAATTTGCACAAGAAAGCTTAAATTTTAAAAAATGAATACGTTAACTTTTAATCGATTAACTCGGGTATTCTACAAGGCACAATTCTGGGTCCTGATTTATTTTTCATTTAAATAAATGATTTTATCCAATACATACAGATAATAAGACAATTACCAGCTTTATTTTAAATAGATAAACTCAATAATAACCCCCGCGTGTCTTTTACTTTATTGAGTGGATAATTATTTATTTTACCCACTCAACTGTCACTTGTCAAATTATTTTCTTTTAAATGTCATTAAAATTTTTATAAAAATATGAATTCCTAAGCTATTTATTGGATAAAACCTTGTATGGTACTCATGGGCAATATCTTACTTTACCAGCTAGTACCATAAACAATTATAAGTGATTAAAAATTTCAACCAATAAAGCATTTATGTATTGTTATTTAATTTTGTTTTATTTTTATAATAAAACTATATAAAATTAAATACAAGTAATAAAGTATTTATAAAATGCCTTTAATCTATTTAAAAAGATTGATTATAAAATTCTGCGCATTCCTCAAGCTTCCCAATACTTGATACAGAATAATAAAAGAATACCTGAATTTAGAGGTTATTCAGTACATTTAAGGCAAGGAACTTTTACCTCAAGAAGGAGCATGATGAAATCTACTGTATGCTTTGTTTGAAGCGTGAACCAACTACGGTGAGGGGCTGGTGGGGAGTGACTATTGTTTACACTTAGTACGAGTAAAGAGAGAGAAAGAATGTGTAAACTCACAGTCTAATGTCGTAAAATTACTGACAGGGGTACAGTGTTGCCGATTGGAAACATATACTTTGGATATTTTATTGTAAATTTTAAGAAACATTAGTTCTGTATGAGTTTTATATGAGCTGGTAGTTTAATTTTAATAGATTTAAATATACTATATTATTAAACATAATTATAGTAAACACAATAAAGTTTTTTACATTTTTAACTTAAGTATAATGATTTGAATTCATGATAAGGTGGAAACTACGCAACATCGCTACTAGGTAGCCTGAAAGTCGACTAGCGACATCTACATTTTACACCACAAAGCTGATCGCGTTTCTGTTAGTAAATAAACAAACAAAAAGATGACACATTCATAAACATTGGTCTGAAATTACTTCTTTAGGTAAAAGTTCTTTGATTTAAGGTGATGAGAACATTTTTACCGATATTCGAAAACAATACTGAACTACTGAAATTTTTCACTTTTTCATCAGTTATTCAAGCCTCAATTCTAAAAATTGGATCCACACCCCCAAAATGTTATCTTGAAACCGGCCCTGAACAACAAAAACAAATGCAAAATTTAGAATTTCATTTTTCAGTAATTTGCAAAAAAAATACTTAAATTTTTAATATAAATTTGATAACTGTAAATTAATTACCTCGGGTATTCCACAAGGCGCAATTCTGGGTCCAGTTTTATTTTTCATATGTATAAATGATTTATTGATTTTAACTAAATATTTGTATGAAGTAATACTTTTTTCATAAGAGACCTTTATATCCATCTAGAAATATTGTTTTTAATTTGTTTTCTTTTTGTGGTAAACACAGAAGATAATTTACGTTATTGGCTAGACAAATTAAATTATATTCAAATTATAAATATATAATTTATATTATAAATTACATTACAAATTAAAAAATAAAAACAGTCATATGCATACCTTAATTCTAAAAAAGAAGAAGAATATTATGTCACCGAATTTTTGCTATTTTTAGACACCCTCCTCCATTGCCATCATTTTGTCACATATTTTTTATTCAGGTTCTTAAAATACGTAAGGTGAGTCTAGTCTCAGCCCCAGCACAATATACTTTTTTATTCGATTAATTCTAAAAGCGGCACTTTTTGTTTATGTTTTACGGGCGAAAAGTTGAACTTTGTGGCCCTAGGGCCAAAAAGTTTTTTTTCGCCCGCTAACTAAAACTTTTAAAAGAAGATGCTTTACCTTAACTGTAATATTTATAAAGAAATATGACCTTTTGGTCAGTTTTAGTCTTGAACTGTTCTTTTTGACCAGATACAGTTATTATAATCATTACATACAAAATAAAAATTTCTTCTACAACATAACCTCAAAATATATGTTAACTGATTAATCTGTATTCATCCACTAAAATAACTTAAAAACACAAAATTTCAATTGTAAAATCAATTTCAATATTTATAATATTCATAGAACAGTTTAGGAAGTATTATTATTTTCATAACAGACACATTTTAACAGAAATTAATCACCAAGCTATAGCTTTTTTTAGATTGAAAATGAAACCGCACAAAAAAGAAACGTCAATTAAAGCCGGTGGTTCCCTCTACTACTATCCCACACAAGTCCAGGATTTAGGGGATGCTTAATTAAGTAGAATATTCGCGTGGGACACGCGAAGGTGTTAGGTAGTTAAACATTTAAGGTGAATTCAAGATGGCGTAGGTTTTTCGCGCCAGATGTATCAAGTAATTTATGTAAACATGTGTTTGTAAAGAAAATATTATTAAATCTACAATCGGTATAACTAGTCATATTGATTTTACAATGGAATGTTAGTATATGTGATGTAATTTAGTGGTTGGATCTGGATTAGGGTTATCCACATGTTTTTGAGGTTATGATAGAAGAAATTTTATTTATTTGAAACAAGGATAACAGAGAAAAAGAAGTAAACAGTTAAGAAGTCTTACAAAAGACCAGGCCAAAAGAAAGTAATGTATTTGTGATGTAATTTAGTGGTTGAATCTAAATTAGGGTTATCCACATGGTTTTGAGGTTATGATAGAAGAAATTTATTTATTTCTACGCACATTTAAACAGAATTGGGAGGTCCCACAAGAAGTCTTACAGAAGACCTGGCCGAAAGAAAGCGATGGTATGGTAGCAACCAGACAAACCATTTGCAGAAATTAACAAAAGAGTAGCGAGCTGGCTAATTGATATAAAGCAAAGGCCAAAAAATAAAGAGAAGAAGAAGAATTAAGTAGAATAGTACGAGGTTAAACAAAAATGTAATGTAATGTAAACTAAGAAATATTTTTTTTGTACAAAATATATTTCATAATTTAAAGATATTATCAATTCTTACTAAATTAACAATTATAATTGTTAATTTAGTATAATTATATGTAAATATGAATATTTTCTTTTATTAAATATTTTAATTTTATTTACACAATTAGAAAAAAAAAAGGAAATTTATTACTGATTATTACTAATTATGTGCAACGAATAAAATACTTTAGGTAACAACCTATACTCCGTCCAATTATGCAAGGTAGTAAGGGACGCGGCCCGTTTTACACCACAGAGCGCATAAATAGCATAATTATGCATAAATCGTAGTGTATCAAAAATTTAACAGATTTCGGTACTGTTTTCCTGGCCTATTCAAAGACTCGCATAGTACATAAGAATGCGATGCCAGGATTGGCTTGATGTGTCGTCATGTGTTGTAATGGTTGTTATGCGAGCCTCTGAATAGGCCTTAAGTTGTAATTGTAACCTTAAAATTTGACGTTTTCCTTGTGTTCAATATAATTACGTTTGTACAGTATGTAGAATATGCTAATTTAGTGTGAGCGTATGAAGAATAAACCAAAAAAGTATCTTTTTCAAAACCATACAAAATAACATTAAGTATAACCATTTTTTTATGTAACTTTCTCTTCTTTTATTAGCTTTAACGACCGTCAATCATTGTTATAGACAAAAAATGTCACAATATTTTATATGTTAAAAGGTACGAGTTTTTAACCAATGATGTAGCTTAAAAATCGCGGGAATTTTAAACCACTATCTTGCATAATTGGACGGACTATAACTTACCTAAGCAATGTTAAGGATAATTATCATAATGATAATTCAATTTAAAAATTATAATTTAATTAATAACAAATTTTAAATTTCAATACTTGTACCTTTACTATTAATTCACACTACACTGATAAAAATATATGTAAGAATATTATCAATGTTAAGTTCTGTGAGTTTTCCAGAACATATCGTCGGCTTACAAGTAAAAGGCACTAAGTCACTTTTTTGCAAAAATGGGATTTTTAGGGTACTGTAATTAATTTTTGATGATCTATGTACAGGTAAACCGAACTAACTTCTAGGTGGACTGCCAAGAGAGTTCCCACTATACAAAACGCACCAGTTTGATTTTGAATAAAATTTTATCTGGCAATAGGCACTAAGTCACTTAGTGCACTTAGTGCGTTTTACTTGTAGATTATTTCAAATGTTTCTGCACTAAGCGACTGAGTGTTTGTTTGGCGAAACGTGCATTTTTGTAACAATTATTACAAAAATTAAAAAACAACAGTGAAAGTTAAATTTGTCAATATCTCAAAACCATGTTTTTGGACTTAGTGCTCTTTACTTGTAAGCCGACGATATATTATAGTTATTATGTAAATTTTAAAAATATAGCCTTAAGTTATGTGAAATTTTACATAACTTATTGTGTGATTTTATCTGTGTAGTTTATAAATTCTAATTTTTTCTTTCTTTACTTTTACTTTAAGTCTTCACTCTTTTTTCACGTTTCTCGACCTTTTTGTTCCAAAACAGATGATTTCCTTGAAAATAAAATTTCTGTTTGTCGGTCGGTCTGTCTGTCCGGGAAATTTGTGACCACGATAACTCAAGAACGCTTTTAGCTAAAAACTTCAAAACCATAGCTATGCATAGGTTGCTTATCCAAAGTTCTAGGCTGGGTTTCTGGAAAAAATCGGGTGGTAAGGGGAACTTTTTCTAGGCGATTTTTTTATGATACTATTCAGTGGATAGTATCAACTAGCCTCATCACCATCAGTTTCGGTGCAATTACGAAAAAACAGTGAAAAATCTAAAAAATAATGCGTCATTAGGGTGGTTCAAAATTTGTCAAAATGTCCGATTTAGCTGAAATTTGGTATAAAGGCTTCTTTTGTTAATCTTAGAGTGGACCAATGCCCAAAAACATACAATTTAAAATGACAAAATAAATATGGTCGATTTATTTTTTCAATTTTGCCAAAATTAACAAAAATACTTCAGCCTATTTTTTTATGGATTATTTTCCTTAAATGTACAAGTAATTCATGGATTTTTACCAGCTTGTTTTTTTAACTTAGTTTTAAAAAATAAATATTAAAAAATTGGAAAAAATGAGTATTTTTTCTATTCTATTCATATATTAAATAAAATTAACCTAAAGTAAATTTTAAGTTTTTGGGTAGGTACTAGTTCACATTAAATCAACAAAAGATGCCTTTATACCAAATTTAAGCAAAATCGGAATTTGTTTGCAAATTTTGAACCACCCTAATGACGATGATTTTTTTTTCAGATTTTTCACTAATTTTTTTGCTGCAGCGGTGCAAAAATGGCACTATGCAAAAAAAAAACAGAATTTTGTCACTTTTTTTTCTGGGACCACTGTACTTTTTTTAGAATTAATGATCCCCTAAGGTCATCCACTTACCTACTACGCAATGCGAAGCAGTGCATATCTTCAAGGCTTGTTTTTTTATATGATCTTCTTAGCATACAAATTGGTTGATCGAATGAACAAGGTTTAAATCATTCGCGTGATCTTTAAATATTGTGAAATATGAAATCAAATATTACCAATAAAAAGGTATTTTTTTTTTCGATTTTAACTATTTAAAAGCACCAATTTTTGTATAATCGATCTGTACGAAAAGCTTAATTTTTCGGCCTAGGCCTAAAAGTGAAATAGTAGACGTTGAATTGTTGACTGACCTTTGGTATTAATTACCGATTGTTAATTTTTCTGAATACTGTAACATACTTTAAACTAGATCAGTAATACAACTTAACAACAACTAAAAGTATACCATACTATGCCCTACCAAATGTTACATTAATTTTTACTATAACATACTAGTATTAATAAACACATTTTGCGTGGGGATCCAAATGTACCAGTACGTTGTGATGTAGTAGTATGACAACATATTGTATACAGTGCGGTCCAAAAGTCACCCCCCCTTTTAACTTTTGAACGAGTTGAGATATCGACTTCAAATTTAGAACTCTTAAATAAGACAACTTAAACTATCTTTTAGCATATATTTGATATTTTCAGCTCTTAAAATGTGGGCAGGGGGGCATGGCGGGACATTTTTTTAAATGGAAAGGGGGGTCGTGTGATACATCATTTTAAAGCTTATAAAATTCTCTATTTAAACTAACATTTTTAAATTATTTAAAAATGTTTTTTAAGGTTTTGATTTTTCAATTTTTTGTGCTAAAACATTCGATTTTTTAAGTTTTTTTTTTATAAATTTTTATTTATGTTGACTAAAATTAGTTTTAAAGTATAATTAACATTTTTTTATGATGAAATTAGGCATTTTTAAAAAATTATTTGTTTTTTTTAGAGGAATTTTGACATTAATACCCATTTTCAACCCCATTTTAAATCCAATTTTTTTTTTATTTAAAAATATGTAGTTAAATGGAGAATTTTATAAGCTTTAAAATGATGTATTACACGACCCCCCTTTCCATTTAAAAAAATGTGCCCCATGGCCCCCTGCCCACATTTTAAGAGCTGAAAGTATTAAATATATGCTAAAAGATAGTTTTAGTTGTCTTATTTAAAAGTTCCAAATTTGAAGTCGATATCTCAACTGGTTCAAAAGTTAAGAGGGGGGGGGGGGTGACTTTTGGACCGCTCTGTATAATACACACATTGTAGTATACTACTAATACTAGTACTTAATATCACAAGTAAAGTATTAAATACCAATTGTGGCGATATAAATAACAAATATGTATTTACAAATAACATTTAGTATTAAAATTACATTGACATTTTCTGAGTGTATTCCGTTCATTTTTAACATGAGTATTAGGGTGCCCAGTCAAAATTAAAAAATGGATTTTTTTAGGGTCCCGTCCCCTAAAAATGTTAATTTAGGTCAAAAACCAACCCTCAAATTTTTTTCAGATTTTTAAAAAAATATTTAGAGGTCACGCCCGGCGGTTTTTTTGGAGAGAAAACATGTTAAGGCTTTTTATTATTATTTAAATATAAAAAGATTGAAATCCGGCGATTTTAGAAGGGAAACTTATTTTTGAATAATAAGGGAATATTCAAAAAAAAATTACCCTTTTACATGAAAAAATGGCTTTACCAGGGTAAAAACATTGTAAAAATTGATGTATAAAGCTTATTTATACTAAAAAAAAGGTTACTTAGATAATTTTCTCATAGGTCATTTTTTTTTAGAAATTCATGGATAGATACCAATTAACGAGAAAAAGAACAGGATGTCCAAAAAAAAAATCACAAATCCCATAAAAAGTAAAAAAATCACTTTATTTCGATTAAAGAGATGATATTTGGGCCAAAGAGCATAATAATATGTACAAATTGCTTTGAAATGTATTTATTTTTATAACTGGGTGTTGTAGATTTTTTTTTTTTCGGATTTTTAACTATAAACGTCTTACATCTTTTTTGAAAAAAAAAACCTTATTTAATGTGTTTTATTACAAAATTTAACATATTACAAGGCATTTTGAAAAAAAAAATTATTTATTTTCTACAAAACTGACATTTTATTACAATTTAATGCATTTTTTTAACTTTTATTGAGATATTTAATTATTTTTTGGACACCCTGTACTTTTTTTCAAAAAAGTAAGTATAAACCCTGAATTCGGACATATTGGAGAATACCCTAGGAAAAAATTACTCATTGGAAAAAATTCTAAGTGCAGTTTTTTCTAGCCTTTATTAACCTCATTTTTCAATTTTTACCATTTTTACCAGAAACACTTTTTTATTCCATAAACTTTCAATATCAAAGTTTTTAAATTTAAAAAAGATTTTCTATTTAAAAAAACGTCGGGCGGGACCTCCAAATATTTTTTTAAAATTCTAAAAAAAAATCAGGGCTGTTCTGTCATCTAAAGGAATAATTTTGAGGGGTGGGACCCCAACAATTCCGTAGGTCCTGGGCACCCTAATGAGTATATTTCAGTTTTAATTCATATCTATTACTAACTACCGGCCGTGTATGTGGTTGCAACCTTTTACTATCTATTAGTATCAAACATTAAGTTTTACAATTTTTATGATATAATTAAAAAAAATAGGTTCTAGTGGGGGATTACCGCATATATGCATACCCGCACAATATAAATACACACTGTATCAATTAAAGTGCACATTTACATCAAAAAGGTATTATTTTTACATTTTTACACATAGTCCAGTCAATTGACGAGAAATTCCTATGTCAAATTGCAATAAATGTACATACAGTGCGGTCCAAAAGTCACCCCCTCCCCTCTTAACTTTTGAACGAGTTGAGATATCGATTTCAAATTTAGAACTCTTAAATAAGACAACTTAAACTATCTTTAAGCATATATTTGATACTTTTATCTCTTAAAATGTGGGCAGGGGGGCATGGGGGGAATTTTTTTTAAATGGAAAGGGGGGTCGTGTGATACATCATTTTAAAGCCTTTAAAATTCTCTATATAACCATACATTTTTAAAATTTTTAAACATGTTATTTAAGGTTTTGATTTTTCAGGTTTTTGTGCTAAAAAAATAAATTTTTAAGTTTTTTTTTTGTTAATTTTTATTTATGTCAACTAAAATTAGTTGAAAAGTATAATTTACTTTTTTTCATTATGAAATTATGCATTTTTAAAAAATTGTTTGGATTTTTTAGAGAAATTTTGACAAAAATACCCATTTTCAAGCCTATATTAAACCCAAAAAAAAATGTTTAAAAAAAATAAAAAATATACTGTTAAATGGAGAATTTTATAAGCTTTAAAATGATGTATCACACGACCCACCTTTCCATTTAAAAAAATGTCGCCCTATACCCCCCTGCCCACATTTTAAAAGCTAAAAGTATCAAATATATGCTTAAAGATAGTTTAAGTTGTCTTATTTAAGAGTTCTAAATTTGAAGTCGATATCTACACTCGTTCAAAAGTTTAGAGGGGGGGGTTACTTTTGGACCGCTCTGTATATTGGCTGATATTTCAATCCTGAAATTTTGAATTTTAGGGGTGAGTGCTGTTATCTCGCTAAATATTCATCTTACGATAAAAATGCATTTTACCAATTTTGTTAAGGAAAAAAAAACTATTTTTGTTCGGATCATTTTTTAATATATTAATAATAATCGAGTTTTGAATATTCAAAAATGGCCATGTTGGGGGTGAAATTCAGCCAAATTATTCATCGATGATCCAAGTGGTTATGGGTAAACTTGTAGTTCTTGAAATACGTGTTTTGTTACGGTTATAGTGGGCGCTGAAAGTCAAGTTGCGCCCTCTGTAACCGTACCAAAGTACCTATGAAAATTTATAATTTATGAAACTTATAAAAAATGTCAAGAGCTACAAGTTTGCGCCTGTGCTAGAATAATATACGGTAGTGTCGAATTTTCAAAAAAATTTAAAAATCGTCATAGACAAAAAATTATTTGATATAAATTCGTTTCATAAAAAAATAAGCAACTTTTTTTTTTGAATGTCCGTCTATCCGTCCGTCCGTCCGTCTGATGTCACGATTTTTGTTAACACGATAACTCAAGAACGAATAATCGACTTGAAATTTTCAGGAAAAATCAAGTTCTACAAGGGGAAGAACCCTATTGTTTTTGAAAGTAATCCCCCCAAAAACTAAAAGGTTAAGGATAAAAAAAATCGAAAAAAGCTGAAAGAAAATTCTGATTAACGTAAATTTTTCAGAAAAAAATTAATTTTATTATAAGGATCAATTCTACCAATTTTAAAAGTAATCCCCCAAAAACAAAAAATTTATCGAGGGTTAAACATTTTCAAAAAATAATTTGGCAAGTGACAGTTGAGTGGGTAAAATAAATAATTATCCACTCAATAAAGTAAAAGCCACGCGGGGGTTATTATTGAGTTTATCTATTTAAAATAAAGCTGGTAATTGTCTTATTATCTGTATGTATTGGATAAAGTTTATTTATTTATTTATTTATTTTTTTTAATCTTTTTCAAATATTTGGGAAAATGGAATATACCATTTACTGTGAATAATATATAATGGAATGCGTAGCATTACATATCTTCACGACTTGTTATTATTTACATTAAACATTAGTTTTAGTTTTTAACGAAAAAAAAAAAAAAAAAAAAAACGGTTTTAATTTTTATAAAACCAAAAGTATACATTGAAAAATGCGAAGCATTTAATATACACGTTATTTTATGAGTCAAAATCAATATTTAAGTATTTATTTCGGGGTCAAGTTTAAAAATATAAAAGATATATTTAGTTACCTGATTTAAATTTAAGTTATTATTGCATAATAACTAAGCAAAAAAAACTGAAAAAGTTATAATTGGCCATTTTAAAGGTTTACTAATATTATTTAAATATATTTATGAATAAACATGTTTTACTATATTAAAATATTTTAGAATTAAAAAAAAAAATAAACACGTTTAAAATTTGAATTTTAAAAAACTGGGGTTCATGTGATATACAGGGTGATCCATAACTGGCATGCCAAAATTTAAGAGGTGATTCTAGATCCAAAAATATAAAAAAAGTTCCTATAAAGGTTGGTCTGGAAATGAGCCCTAAGAGATCTAGGGCCCTTTAAAATTGTAATAAAAATAAGGTTTTTAATTAATAACTCGGGTACCGTTTAAGCTAGAGCGGCGAGCTTTTGCATGTATACTAGTATTAATAAGGGCAATAAGTTTTTGTTAATTTATTTTTTTAATTTATCCAGAGGCGTGCCCAGACGGACAAAATATATGAGGCTTAAAACATTTTTGCCCCAAACTTTTCTATGTGTATGTTTTTTGGATTTGTTGTAAAAAATATAGATTTCTAGAGTAAAAATACATATAAAATATCATATAGTAACACTGTAGGAGCAACCGTTATCAACAAAAAATGCAATTAAGAGGAAGTAACAATTTGTGCCATTAAAAACGTTACTTTTTAAAAGGCTATTACTCCTTTAATATTAAATTTAGGTGTTTTGGTGTATAATACTTTTTTGCTCAGTTTTAAATGAAGAATCACCCTGCAGCATTAAAATTTTATTGGTGCTTTTTTTTGTTCCCCATTCAATACGTCATCTTCGAAGGGCCGTAGCTCCCTTAGGGCTCATTTCCGGACCAACCTTTACAGAAACTTTTTTTCATATTTTTGGATGTAGAATCACCTCTTAAATTTCGGTACGCGAGTTCTGGAACACCCTATATCATTTTAAGGTTTAATATATTCTATTTTTGACCATTAAACAATTTTTTTTTAAAGAAATTTTGACGAAAATTACCATTTTTAACCTAGTTAAACCCCCCAAAAAATAAAAAATAAAATAAAAAACATACATATAAAACTGCCCTTGCCCCCTGCCTCATTGTGCCTAAGGTCACTAGATTAAGAGTAAGATTAAGTCTAGTTTACAACGTAAGTGTGAAGTGAACTAGACTTAACCAATCTACACTGTCCCTAATTTTGCCAAAATTTAAGTTGATATTCTAAGCAGGTCAAAAGTTACTTAAAGGGACTCTCGACAGGCACAGTATAAATTTTTGACGTTTTATAATTAACATTAAACTACGCATTTATGTGGTTAATTTTTTTTTCTATTTTGCGTCTCTTATCATAATCTCATAATCTCACGCATTTTGCGTGTTCTTATAGGCTTATATAAGAGGTCTGTACTTTTTTTCTTTTCAGTTGGCAACAGACAAAAGTCTATCTCTTGACGTTTGCCGTGCAATTGTAAACGTCGGTTTAAAGTTTAATTTTCTACAAAATTTTGTGTTTAGGTTATGTTTTACCGTGTTAAAATTGTGGCTTGGTTACTTGCAGTGGAATAGAGAAGAAATGACTATAAAATATATCAAATAATATTTGTTCTTAGAATTTTAAACATGGCGAAAACTGTAATGCCAATTCGAAACAAAAATCCCTAAATCAGTCATCAATTTAAATGTAAGTTTTTTTAAATTTTAGAGCAAAATAAAAAAAAATGTATTAAGCACTCGTTTCATAACACGTTTTTAGCGCACTAGTACTTTAGAAAACTCACCGCAAGCGGCTCGTTTTCTAAACTTGTACTCGTGCGCTAAAAACGTATGTTATGAAACTAGTATTTTAATATACTATATTATATAACTACTTTGATTATTACTATTTTAACAGGGCATGAATCGGCACTTAGTGCTACTAAGAGTGCCGATGTATTAAAATCTTCGCCGAAAAGTCAAAATCTTTGACCACGTTTTTTTCACATTTCTCGACGTTTTAGACCTTTCGGAGTCGAACTCAGTAAAAAAAAAATTTCGTCCGTCTGTCTCTAAACTCGATAACTCCATTTCTAAAT
Organism: Brachypterus glaber; assembly: GCA_958510825.1. Taxonomy (NCBI): domain Eukaryota; kingdom Metazoa; phylum Arthropoda; class Insecta; order Coleoptera; family Kateretidae; genus Brachypterus; species Brachypterus glaber. The sequence goes on from OY294053.1 coordinate 4,976,505, forward strand.
AAGATATCGATAATTGGTTTTTTGCATGATGTTTCTTATCGTAGTTCGAAGAGCTTATTAGATTTTGGGGATAAACGATTGGAGGTAAGGGGGTAAGAATGGGGTAAAACTCCTATTTTTAGTGTTTTTTGGTTATAATTAAGGCAATTGATATTTTATTTGATTAATTTACCACTTATATAAAAGATAATTTTAAATTGGTCAAAAAATGTTAACAACTATTTTTCCTAAGATGCACTGTTCTCGAGATATTGGCGTTTAAAGCATTAAAACGTTTTTTAACATATCTCAATTATAACCCGATTTCAAAAAATTGTATTTTTAATGAAAGCCGTTTTAAAGCTCAATAAAAAATGATACATACAGTTTTTTTCTAGAATATAATATTTTGGGGATACTGACTTTCAAACTTAAATAAATTATGGTGTATTTATGGTTGCCTATTCACGTGATCACACAACTTTCCTTTTCATAAGTTTCAAATTAGTGCCTAGTGCCGATGTTTTGACAAGGTACTTGCAACTGTTCAGCTGGTTTTTTTAACTATACTCCGTCCAGTTATGCAAGATAGTAAGGGACGCGGCCCGTTTTACACCACAGAGAGCATAAATAGCATATTTATGTATAAATCGTAGTGTAACAAAAATTTAACAGATGTCGGTAGTGTTTTCCTGGAAAGGGCCTATCCAAAAACTCGCATAACAAGCATGGTACATAAGAATGCGATGCCAGGATTGGCTTGATGTGTCGTCATGTATCTTGTAATGGTTGTTATGCGAGCCTCTGGATAGGCCTTAAGTTGTAATTGTAACCTAAAAATTTGACATTTTCCTTGAGTTCAATATAATTTACGTTTGTACAATATGTAGAATATGCTAATTTAGTATAAGTGTATGAAGAATAAACCAAAAAAGTACCTTTTCAATACCATACAAAATAACATTAAGTATAACCATTTTTTTTATGTAACTACCTCTTCTTTTATTAGCTTTAACGACCGTCAATCATTGTCATAGACAAAAAATGTCACAATATTTTATATGTCAAAAGGTACGAGTTTTTAACCAATGATGTAGCTTAAAAATCGCGGGAATTTTAAACTACTATCTTGCATCATTGGACGGACTTTAGTAACCTTTATCTATTTGACCATGGTATTTTGCTAATCATTCATTATTCATAATTTATTTTTCTTTATTGGGAAGACCACGGATTTAAAAATAATAAATTTGAACATAAATCAATTCTAATATGTATTGATTACAATAACAATGCCTTATTAATAATTCATTATTAGCACAGGTCGGGGATTTGCGAGCTCATCTTTTCTATCTTTTTTAACATTTTATATAGATACACTGGCGGGCGCGTTGTTGTAGAGGGGACAGCTTTCTGATAGCCCTCTTGTGGTAGCTTGTTATTTTTTGCTACGCTCATGAACGTATGAATAGCTCGCTAACTCCCGAGGTCTAGTTATTAGATATTATTATTATTATTAGTATAATACGGTAGTTTTAAAAGATATAAAAATGTCCGTCAGTCTGTCCCCATATGAAATACACTTTCCAACGAGTTATGTAAACTATTTTTCCCCAAAAAAATATGAAGGTTCTTATTTTAAAATTTTCTAATTTTTATTAATTTTTAAGAAAAAAAAAGCACAAAATAATTATAAAGAGCATATAAATTTATATACATGTATGTAGGTATGTCAAACAGGAAATATGATTTTTATTTAGCTTTAGTTTTCTTGGTTTTATGTTTAATACAATACATAGCTGTTTAATGGGTGGCCTATTCCTAAATAAATGAAAACTTGAGTTTACTTATTAAATTAGGTTTCTGTGGTTATGCTGCCATATAAGACAGTAAAATTGTACTGTTTTACATTTCATAAGAAAAATACTGTGTATTTTGATGTTTTTTATGTAATGTAAGGTAACTAAACAAAAAATTAAGTAATTTTTATAAGATCTACACTGTCTAGACTAGACATTAATGGTCAAAATAGTAACGTTATAATTATAGTTTCTATTTTTGACATGAAAAACAGAAACATTTGGATTAAAACACTTAAAAGATATAAAAGGCTGTGGTGAAAGGTGGAAAATGGTTTATAAAACAAGGTGAATAAAATTCGTAGAATCTACGAGGTAAATAAAATTGGGCAAACCTCCATACATAAATATCACACGAGTGTGATATAAAAATATCAAACTAGTGCGATATGAGGCGTTTCTAAAGAACAAAAGAGTGTGCTAAATGTCATTTTCATAGAGCATCGTAGGAAAACATATCTCCGCGGCTTGTTATTAATATATTTTTGATTAGACATGACGTTAAATAAAATAATATTTTTTATAGATCGTTTAAATTTAGATTAATTAATAATTATGAATGGTATAATGGATAATTTGTTATTAATAAAAAATAATTATTGTATTCGTAGAAAACATTAAAAAGGGGTGTTTACAAATAAACAACACTGTGACGGCTTTAGCCTTTATTGATGTTAAGGTATGTGCGAAAGTTCGTCACTGAGGTTCACAACACAAGCTATTAATAAATGTCATTCCATTGTATTTTTTTTTCTAAATAGTAAGTTACTAATTGTTTCTTGGTGTTTGCTTCCTTGTTAGTTTTTTTATTTATTTAAGACACAGCCTTGAACTCTGGCAAATTTCCCATAAAATATAATTAATCATTTTCTTTAATTATGATTACACAGGCCTGCGGCGACAAACCTATCTTGGATTTACAAGGTGATTAATAGATTTTTGGATGCTAATTACTAAAAAAATACCTATTTAAAAAAAATCTGTCGAAGAGTTCTCCCAATTCTGTTTAATTTTTATTAATTTAAATTATTTATTAAAAATAGTTAGTCGGCCTTTGAAGTCTACTTTACCTATGTTTTTTCTTTGTAATTTTTGATCTATCTACTACTCCTAAGAGTAAAGGGCTCAAATAACAAGTCTATAAGCCACACACCATTTATTTTAAGAAATTTAATTTTGATTTGCAAGATATATTACTAAATGCCTTGCACTGTATAAGGTGATAGAAAATTTAAAGCAGTTATCCTTGTGAGGAGATACTGAATTATACTATCTCATATAAGCAAATTTACAAAAAACTATACTGCCCTCCTAAATAGGAACGCGGCATGTACACCGGACACATACGGATTTCGAGCTTAGCATTATTTTACTACAGAGAATAACGGTATGTAATAATCCTAAGGAAATCTGCGGTAAGTGCATCGAGGATGTTACTTGCCGCGTTCTTTCTATGTAAAATTTTGTTTTGGAAAGAGAAACAGAATAAAGC
>OY294053.1:4980034-5007469 GCA_958510825.1 Brachypterus glaber
AATCAATTTTTAAAAACCCCTTCTTTTTTGTCCGTTAAAGGGTTAAAGGAATAACCCTGCCATATCAAGATCTAGTAAACGGGCATTTATGAAGAGGCGTTGGATAAATATATTTATTTATTGTGCATACATGAACTTAACCTGTTAATAACACCTAAGGTTGTTTGTTTTGTTTATGGGTCTAATTATGTTTCGAGGTAAAACTAGAAATGCAAATTAGGAAAAAAGAAAATTTCACAATCTGTTATTTAATTACAGAGAAGTAAATATTTAATACAAAAAAACTGAACTTTTGTAAACGAAAAGCATGCTATTCTCAAAAAAAAAAAAAACGTTTTTTAACCCTAGAGGCTATTTTAGAAAATTTTTGAAAAAATTTACTTTTTTTGAGAAAAAATATATATATAATATAATTAGACAATGACCAGCTTTATTTTAAATAGATAAACTCAAAAATAACCCCCGCGTGGCTTTTACTTTATTGAGTGGATAATTATTTATTTTACCCCCTCAACTGTCACTTGTTAAATTATTTTCTTGTAAATGTCATTAAAATTTTTAATAAAAATATTAATTCCTAAGCTATTTATTGGATAAAACCTTGTATGGCACTCATTGGTAAACCGATATTGCCCTCTCGAAAATTAACCTGCTTGGCTGACGCCTCGCAGGTTAATTTTCTCTTGGGCAATATCTTACTTTACCCACTAGTACCATAAATAACTATTATCCCCCTTATCCCACCCCGATTTATATCAAAAATAATCCTGTCCGATAATTTTAGGTAAGGAACCGATGGTCCAAACTGTATGGCGAAATTTGTTTTTTTTCGCCTTCGATTGGTAATATCGGTATTTATAAATCTTTACCGTTTACACGGCCTTCTATCACAGCTAACCATAGACAAGGAAAGACCTCCAAAGCCGTTGCGGAATACTGTGATAAATGTGCCTAGCGCATCTGAGATAAACTTGCACATGCGCACTACTATTGTTGTTTTTGACAAGTATTTTTAACGTTAGTTGTGTGTGTCAAATAAAAATTGTAAAAAAATCAACAAAAAACAATAAATATCTACGAAGAAACGTCGAAATAGTTTTTTAAAATTATTTTATAAGAATTTTTCGAGGTGTGTTTGAGTTTCGGGATTTTGTACATCTACTTTGAGTACACCAAGTATTGACCCTTTGCTCTTCATAAAGCAACAATACATGTTTGGTTTAAAGTTATAAACAAATGCAGCAAAAAAACAATTAAAACACAGTAGAAATCGAAAAATGAACAGAAACAAACGACGAACTGACAGTACTGACAGTATAAACAAACTACTAATAATTCGTCACCCCAGTATTGGTTTGCCATATCTCTATTTTTTGACATTTTAAGATTTTTACTGGGGGATTTTTAGAGATAAGACAAATGAATACTGGGGTGATGAATTGTTTTACGACCGCCAGCATTTCACAGCTGATAGAGATGCATACTGCGCAAGGTCAGATATATTGCGTTACGTCATTTCGCTGCCCCGTTCTGTCACAAAATTATCTTGCGCAGGCTGGACTAATGGTTCTCTTTCCTTCTCTATGCAGCTAACCCTGTTGTTTAAGATTTAGATTAGATTTAGATTAGTTAGATTTATAAATCCAGATTAATCAATACCGCAGACAAGTGCGTTTACACAGGAGTTAAATGCCGTATTATCAAAAAAAAATTTACTAAAAAAATACATAAAAATGATGAATTTTTATTAAAATAAAGAAAGAACAAAAATTGTAAAAATTTTATAATATTTAAAAGTATAGACAATATATTCCAAGGTCCGCCCTGCAAGGCCCTATTATAAGTCCAGGGGGACATGGCTTCCGGCCCCCTGGAGTCGGCGCCTATGAGCATTGTAGTAAAAACATGTCACGTAAAATTGCTCCTGCTTTTGCAGTGTACAGTTAATTTCAACAAAACTGGAAAAGTGGGGTTATAAAAAAAATACATTGTGAACTATCTTTCATTTGACAAATATTTGTTTACTTGTTAATAAATTTAGTGTCAATATTGTTATTGCCACATCAATGTCAAAGTCAAAAAATGTTGGTTTATTTTTTTAAAATTGTGAGAGATAAAGCAGAAAAACAAGAATACTCGAAGAATACTGGTGTAAAACCCATAATTATAATTTTTAAATTAAGGAACTATGAGGAATACCTAGTTGTAGGAGACCAATATACTAGTAGTGTTTTTTAAAAATAAAGGTATTTAAAACAAGTTTATTAGATACAAAATATATTGATAAGGGGATTTAATTATAAATATTTTAGAATAGGGATATTTTAGAGCAGAAATACAGTAATTAACAATAGAGATACGCTTCAAAATCCAAATAGTATTTACTAAACACAAATGCATAGAATAACATATGATTTTTGACATGGTTAAACTAACCTTATTTTTCAAACAGGCATAACCCCATTTAAATAATCTACATGCACACAACTAAATTTTATGGAAAACATGAAATTTTACTTAACCCCACTTTTCCAGTTTTGTTGAAATCAACTGTAGTAAATACATGTCACGTAAAATTGCTTCTGCTTTTGCAGTGTATGTACTAAGAGAATGTTTCGCAATAAGTTAATTTAACTTTCAAGTTCATTAACGCATTTCAGACTACCTTGATTTTTTTATATTATTATAATAATTAAAGAGATATAACTCTTCGTAATAATTAAATCAAAAATTATAATAAACAATTTTTTATACGACACGTGTCGACACATGTCGTACGGTACGATTAGTGGGGGGTCTTTTTAATATTAAATTCGTTTAGCACACAAAAATACGTAAAAAAAAAATAGTTTGATTAATAGTAATTTTTTGTGGGTCTGTGTTATTAACAGTACCCGGCGTATTTACCCAATAAACCGAAAATCAAAACTCCCTGAATTATTTCCAGGTAAAGCCTCTTTTGTTGACCTGGAGACTGGACTATAACTGGAAATACGCCGGCTACTGGTTATTAATTATAATAAATAAAATCTATTTCATAATTTTATAACTTCGATAAAATTTTAATTATTATAGAAGTAATAATTACTTAAATAGTACTAAAATTGCAGAAATATTACAGATATAAAAAATTACACTGTCCTAATTTTTTTGGAACAACCTTGAACTTATAAAAATACCAAATTTGTATACATAAAATCTTACAACAATTATAATAATTTATTATATTTATCGCAATTTTATAGCTAAAGAGTTTTTATCGGGGGTAGATGGAAAAAAAACTTTTTTCTTCAAGCGTACTAAAATATTCATATTTTATAACTGAACACACTAGTTAGAAGTGATCTATTTTTTTACAGTAAAAAAATGAGTTCATTGTTGTACGCCGTAAAAAAAAGTTAGTTAGCAAAACCACCAGTGCGGCAGTACTCTTTGACTTTGATGACAGCCATACTTCAAACTTGTTTGTTCAATATGTAAACAGGTGCTTGACTCGAGATTCTGTGCAAAAACCTTGTGTGAAATTGATTAAAAATGATTGAAGAAGAATATATGGTTTATACACCTACAAATCTCTCCGAAATTGCAAATGCTACATTAGACAAGTTACCATCGAAATCGCGAAAAGTGTACGATTAAGCCTACGAAAAAAATTTAAAATGAGCTAAGGAAGTTCAAGTTTATTTCGAAAGGATTTTATTGGCCTATTTTAATAAAAAAACATACTTTATTACTGAATAAATTAAATTCAAAAATTAATATTTAAAAAAATGTATATAGGATGCTAGAAGAAAAAATAGTACTCTTAGTAAAACAACACGGAAAGAAATTAGTGGGCTCTGCGCTATACATTATAAGATATTTGGTAACAGTGGCAAATTACAGTGATTTAAGCTATAGATTATAAGGGACACAATAACTAATAATGTTAAAAATAAATTGGAAACGATTATATATATTACAGACACGATTATATTTATTACAGGCACTATTATAAATTTACAGAAATTTTATTATATTATAAAAATTATTAGCACGGGCAATAATTAAATCTATTTAAGCTATAAATGCCATACTATTTGTTATATTTTATTATTCACTAAACAATTAAAGTATTTCATATAAATTTTTACACTGACTGCCATAATTGTATTTATATAATAAGCGATTATAATTTGCTTGGTATGTGTGTTATAGCGCTCCTAGCTATAATTTTTTTTTTCCGTGAATATATCGGGTTTTGGGGTCGCTGAGAAAGAATCCGTTAATAAAAAATATCCAACCCCACGTCTTTAGGTGCTTATGCGGCGCATTTCAATTGTATCCTTTGACATTTCGCAAACCAGAAAAGTTTAATAGTATATTAAAGTACTAGTTTCATAACATAAGTTTTCTAAAGTACTGATGGGCTTAAAACGCGTTATGCTTCATACAATTTTTTCTGTTTTGGTCTAAAATTAAAAAAAAACTTACATTTAAATAATAATAATAATAATAATAATAATAAAGACGTTTATTTATGCCAATAGTACATAAAAGGGATATCGCTCAGCTCTTTCCGGAGGAAGGAGAAATATTGAATTATATGTATATTACCATTAAGTTACACAACTTAGGTGGTTTTATTAAATAGTTTTCTATCCTCCAACCTCCAAAAAGTCTGGTCTTCCGCGAATCCGGAAACTTACAATAACACAAAAAGATAAAAAAAATATATAGAAAAATATAAACAGCAACACAAAAAAAAAAAAATAATTAGATATAACCGGATATAACATATTATGTGAGTACTCCTCTCGACCACTCATTTTATTAAATTAGTCTTCTAAAAGTAAAGACAGTTTTTGTTGATTTTTAAATTTCATAAACGGTATAAATCTCAAATCAAAATCAGTTCCATTGCAAAAGTCTACAAGGTTGTACAGAAAAGATCGCTTAAAAAATGCGGTGTAATATCGAGGTATGTCTATTACGTTTTTACGCCTTATGTTAACCGAATGAATGTCACCTCTGTAAAAAATTTTGTTATACAAATATGAAGGAACCCTTTTATTTATTACCTTGTGAAATAAACAACGACAATGTAATTTTCTTCGTTTTGCCATATTGAGCCAGTTTAACTCTTTGATTTTATTAGAAATTGACTCATACTTTTTTATGCCAAATATAAATCTAACGCAGGAATTTTGAACTTTTTGAATTCTGTACGAATCTGTACTATCAATGCAAGGGTGATAAAGAGTATCGCAATAGTTAAACTGGCTTAATACAAGACTCTCACAAAGGACAGTTTTTAAGTGGATATCCATCATATACCTGTTGCTGTATAAATGGAACATGCACATCAAAAAGGTTTTTGATGACTGATTTAGGGATTTTTGTTTTGGGTTGGCATTACAGTTTACAACATGTTAAAAATTCTAAGAACAAATTATATTTTAATATATTTTATAGTCATCACTTCTCTTTTTCAATGAAAGTAACCAAGCCACAATTTTAACACGGTAAAACATAACCTAAACACAAAATTTTGTAGAAAATTCAACTTTAAAGCGACGTTGACATTTGCACGAAAAACGCCAAGCGATATTATTTTATTCTCTTGCCAACCCGAAAGAAAAAAAAGGACTAACCTCTTATGGGCATATAAGAACACTCAAAATGCGTGTGATTATGAGATTATAAGAGTCGCAAAATAGAAAAAAGAATATTTTGTCCCATTTACAATTTTGGTGAACGCGCAGCATACAGGGAAAAAATACTAGGTACCTCTTTTTACACTGAGTATCACATATAACACGTATATTGTTTATGCACAGGTACACAAAATAGTACACACATTGGTGTTCTGTGAGTACACATTCCGCGCGAAAATGTATCATCGCCGATAATTCATCGGCAAGATCACGCATGAACAGGGCCGTAAGATTTTTTTTTAATATCAATGTCAACAGTTTTTTTACTGATTACAATATTATTTAAATATGCATAGTTTCGTCAATTTTTGTGTGAAAAAGGGAATTATGGGCCACTAAATAGTAATTTATGTTGAAATAAAAATACATCTGCCAAGCTTAGGAAATAAACATTAAATTTATTAAATTCCGTTACGTAACGTTTACCTAGACCCCCCTCCCTCCTGTCACAAACTGTAACAATTTCTCTGACCCCCCCCCCTATAGGCGCGTTACGTAATATATGGACAGCCCCTTTGGAAAAAAGCTTAAAATAACCCCTGTTTTAATGTATAATTTATTTGATTTTAGAAAGTAAACACATCAACACCTAAATCATACCAAATGGCAAACAGATCCCAGTTTTTTACAATATGCACCCTAGCCATATCCATATCTATATTCCACCTATGTTTCTCCCAAGAAGCCACCCTCTTGGAGGGACTGATAAGGCTGGTAGAATTGGGAACCCAACAGAACAACGTGGAACCCCCCGACATGCCCATCAGAGATTTGTTGCCAGAATACGACTTTATAGTGATCGGAGCTGGTACGGCGGGTTGCGTCGTGGCAAATAGGCTCAGTGAGAATCCGAATTGGAACGTGCTTTTGGTAGAGGCTGGTAAGTTAACAACAAGCCGTGAAGATATGTAATGCTACGTATTTCATTATACCATAGACAGAGAACATAGATGAGCTGTCATCTCAAGGTTATATACAAATTTACGAGTCCTCCATTTTGATCGGAAGTTACGTCCGAAATCAGCCGGGAAATTTAAATTAGTGGGTAAAATGTAAATAAATAAACGACATAACCTTACTTTTTAATGTTTTCTTATGTTATATTAAAAAAATCAAACTTACCTAAAAAATATGATACTGCTGTCTGCAAGTAGCAGTCGTTTTATGTTTCTACAACTTTTTATAAAACACGTCATTGCAAAGACTTTACTAGTTCTTTGAAAAAGCACTATAAAATATACAAAAAACACAGAAAGACTTTAAAAGTTCAAAAACGCTATTATATAGTCTATAATAAAATAAAATGTTCACCCTTCTAGCACAAAACACCAAACGCGTAGAAAAAATAACAGAAAAACCTCGAAAACAAACTCAAAACATACATAAATTAGGTTATGTTAACCTGTTGCACGAATATGTTAGTGTGTGCGAAGAATTATATTTTTATATTTAAATTACTGGTAAAAATAAATAAATATCTGTGTAGTATAACAGATTGATTTAGTTTTTACATATATAACAAACTGTTGCAACAAAACAACGACAAAAAGAAACTTTTACTGACTACTGAAGTGAAATGAAAAGACACATCTCTAAGAAAGAAAATATTCCTATTTCACGCAACACAGTGTTACCAACATAAAATATATATTTTTTTACTTTATGTTGGACAATTGGAATCAAAATGGAGGACGCATTTAGTCGGGACGCAGAAGTATGCGCAGACGGTCAAAAATCAATCTATTTGTTTATTTTGTCTAGGCATTATACAGAGAGATCCAAAAATACTTTTCAGATGTACCCTTAGGAGGGTGGTAGCTCATTTAGGGCTCATTTACAGACCATCCTTTATAGGAAGTTTTTTTTTTCATATTTTTTAATGTAAAATCACCCCTTAAAATTTTGTAACATATCTAAATCACCCTCTATTGTTAAAAATTAACTTTGGGAACGTTCAAGTATTACGTAACGCAAATTTTGATCATTTTGGACCCCCACCCCCACCCCTGTAACGCTATTAATATGGGCGTAACACTCCAAAATGAACCCCAGCCCCCCTAGGACCGTTACGTAATACTTTAACGTCCCCTTTACAACAAATATATATTTTTTCTTTCATTATAGGTCGAAGCGAGAACTACTTATTCGACATGCCCATCCTGGCCAACTACCTACAATTTATTGAGACAAATTGGGGATATAAAACGGAACCCAGTGGAAAATTCTGCATGGGTAAGTATTTATTGACCACACCAAAAAAAATATAAAAACATTTAAAATAATTTTAAGAATAATTACACAGGCACGCAAAAAAAGGTATGTTTCCCCAGACGACACAAACATTTCTATATGTTTTTGGGTTCGCTGAATCCGAATCTGGCGTTGGTTTGACTCGGCCAGGTCGCATTTCATTGCTAACCTCAAAAAAGTGATGAAAGTTAAAACATGTTATCACTTTTTTGAGGTTAGCAACGAAATGCGACCTGGCCGAGTCAAACCAACCCCAGATTCGGATTCAGCGACCTCAAAAATATATAGAAATTTTTGTGTCGTCTGGGGACTTTTTTTGTGTGCATGTGTTATCAAATTGAAAATTAATCAAACTGACATAATAGTATTTTCTATAACTAATATTCCGCTCGTGCATTTCTCCAACAAAATATATTAATAATAATTATATACCAAGGTAGAGAAGACATTTTTTATAGCCGAGCGTATTATATCCCGAGCTGCGTAACATCGATGGATTTAAGAGTGCGAGGCTATAATAGTCTTCTCTACCGTGGTTTATATATTAGTTTTTTCACTACTAGCACTATTTAACTATTTTTATTCAAATAATAAAATAAATTATTAACAGAAATTACATTTCTTGAAATTGTCATAAAAATCAAGTAGCCTTGATCAATGGCATTTGCTCAAATAAATACTTTGAACTGACGTTTAAAATTTTAGTTTTTTTTATTTTTTTCATAATATTTAACTAATTATTGATTGTATTAATTGGTAATAATTTTAATTAATTATATTTAATAAATAAAAATTTATTTAAAGCTATTTTCTTGGGTTTAATTAGTAAAAATTGCACAAAGAACTGAAACATCTAAAGTGGCAGAAATCAATTGTTTATAAAATTTACTCCTACTAGGAGAGAAAAAATTATTATTGCTATAGGTGGAAAAAATTGATTTCACAGTCTGAAAACATGATAAATAATGGCATGTTCTAAAGCTATAGTGAAAAAATTATTTTTCTTTGTAATAATTAATATCTTTATTTATCTAGTATGCGTGAATAAAATTTCATATTGACAGCTCTTATGTCAACGCCAAAAAACAGCTGATAAGTCTTAGACGGTCCGCCCTGTATCTATTAGTGTGAAAAAGCTTACTATTTTGTATGTTTGGAAAAATCTTACTATTTTGTATGTTTAGCCCAACATCCGATACTTTACAGGTTTTTCCTGATCTGTGGAAACCCTGAGATGATTAATTTTCCATTTTTTCTAGGAATGGACGGTGGAAGATGCAAATGGCCTCGAGGCAAAGTGATCGGGGGCTCGTCAGTACTAAACTACATGATCTACACTCGCGGCAACTACAGGGACTACGACAATTGGGCCTACAATTTAGGGAACGAAGGTTGGTATTGCCACGACGAGCTTGGACTAACTTTTAATCGGGAATGTAATAACTCCTAGCTTTTTAAAAAAAAATTGATTTAGGGACATCCCCTCATTATTTTAGGAGCAAAACGAAAAAAATCCTTGGGGGCGATTTTCAAGAAAATTCGATATTCCTTTGTTTTTATATGTTTTTAAGTAATTTTGTAGAATATCTTTATTTTTATTTTCATTTGTTTCTAAGATATTTAAAATCAAAATTGACAACATTTATTTTTTAACCAAGTCTGCCATGACAGAGAGATTGAGATATCGAAATCGATTTCTAAAAAAAAACTAAGAGTGGTTTGGACATTAAAAGTTAGTCCAAGCTCGCTGTGTTGCATTATAAGCTTATAATCATACAAATTGCGCATCTGCTTATGGGTCCATAAGCACACGCAAATTTGTTTTTTCTTGGGTTGTCAACACACGGTGTGTGGGAAGTAACTAAGGTTTATTTTTTTTAAGGCATAGTTATTTTAAATTTGCCGCTAAATACTCCACAAAGTCCGATTTACACTGAAGCCATGTGGCTTGTTTTGAATGTCAACATAACCAAAATTTATAATTTTTGTTTACTTTTTTTTATGATGTTTTGATGTTAAAAAAGAGAATTGATAAAACTGTTGCTAAAAACACTTTTGTATTCCTGTAGAAACAAAATTTGCTTATAAAATCGCTTTTATTCATATAATATAGAGGAATAAACCATTGTTTTGTTCTCATTAATGACACGTCAAAGTTTTACGGTTGTGTAAATTGGACCTAGTCATTTCGCTTACGATGCATGCGTATCTTACGTTGCTATGGTAATTTCGAGATTGTTTACAAGCGGGAAGGTTTAAAATAACTACACCTTAAAAAAATAAACTTTAGTTTGGGTCTAATAACACTGTGCGACAAAATCGAGGTTGATCTTTTAGGCAAGAGATATGTCAGCGTCATTCGAAAATATAGGTCTAATATAGTCGAGGCCCCAAGGGGTTTCGCTACTTTAGGAAAACTTTAAGCGATTTTTTCAATTAAAAGTTTTCAGCTCACGCTAATATACAGTTGGTTTCAACAAAACTGGAAAAGTGGGGTTAAGTAAAATTTCATGTTTTCCATAAAATTTAGTTGTGTGAATGTGGATTATTTAAATGGGGTTATGCCTGTTTGAAAAATAAAGTTAGTTTAACCATGTCAAAAATCATATGTTATTCTATGTATTTGTGTTTAGTAAATACTATTTGGATTTTGAAGCGTATCTCTATTGTTAATTACTGTATTTCTGCTCTAAAATATCCCTATTCTAAAATGTCTATTATTAAATCCCCTTATCAATATATTTTGTATCTAATAAACTTGTTTTAAATACCTTTATTTTTAAAAAACGCTACTAGTATATTGGTCTCCTACAACTAGGTATTCCTCATAGTTCCTTAATTTAGAAATTATAATTTTGGGTTTTACACCAGTATTCTTCGAGTATTCTTGTTTTTCTGCTTTATCTCTCCCAATTTTAAAAAAATACACCAACATTTTTTGACTTTGACATTGATGTGGCAAAAACAATATTGACACTAAATTTATTAACAAGTAAACAAATATTTGTCAAATGAAAGAGTTCACAATGTAATTTTTTTTTTATAGCCCCACTTTTCCAGTTTTGTTGAAACCAACTGTACAGACCCATTTTTCAAGTTAGCGTTTCATAATTTTGGGAGGTGAATTCGTATCAAAAGGCATGAAAAAAAGTTCATATAAACTTATGTCCAAAAATGCTTTGTAAGGGAGCTACGATCCTTCAGTGACAGGCCCGCAAATTAGATTAGATTAATACATACTATTTTCATGTGGTAATTTTAGCCAGGGGCGGGCCAGACGGGAAGGCCCAAGCACTTTTTTGTCCAATTCTTTTTTCAGTGTAAATTTTTCTTAAAAAAAAAAAAAATTGAAAAAAAAAAACGTTTTAAAAAAATGCATTTTTTTGTTATACGGGAAAGTATTACTTTGTTGGCAGCAGTATTTTATTTTTTTAGGTTGGTCATACAAAGATGTCTTGCCCTATTTCAAAAAAGTCGAAAACTTCAGCATTCCCGGATATCAGGACGATTCGGAGTACCACAGCCAGGACGGGTATTTGGGAGTCAGTTACGCCCCATACAAGACGAAAATTGCCGATTCCATTATACAGGCCAGTATGGAGAATGGTTTTGACTATGTGGACTACAATGGAAAACAACAGGTTAGCATACACTTTTCAGTAAAAGAGCTTTCCCATTTTTCACCTCCGCCCGTAAAATGATTTTTTTATTATCAGATTTACTTTGTAGGTCCAGGGGTTTGGGCTGGGCGTTGATTGCTGAAGTGAGTTAGCATTTTATATAATAGATTGGAAAAGTTCGTATTTGAGAAAAATTAGTTAAGGGGGAGGTGGGCAAAAGGGGGGTAAAATTTTTGTTTTGGCCTTAACTTTTTTATAATTGTTAATAGGACAAAAATTTAAAAACCACTCAAAAGGTAAATAAAAATTACACAAAAAATGTTATTACCATTTTTTCCCAGGGACCCTCTGTCCCCCAAAATTAAAAAAAATTGTTTGTGGGCATAATTTTATTATTGACAATAAAAGAAATGTTTAAAAAACACCAAAAGGTAAAAAATACAAAAAATCATTGAATTTTTTTCCATGACCCAAAAATGTAATAAAACATTTACAGCGATATTTATAGAACATAAAATAATAAACATTAATTAACGATCATCTTTATTTTTTTATGAGAAAGTATTCTCGCTCATTCGAGACGGATTTTTTAGGTTGGTGTATCTCGCCTTCAAGTCAGCCTGAAAGAGGGCGTTCGCGAAAGTTCCAGCCGTGCTTACCTCCACCCGATCAGAAACCGTAAAAACCTCCACGTCAAAAAACAATCGATGGTTTCCAAAATCCTGATCGACCCTCAATCCAAGCAGGCCTATGGGATTGAGTTCGTGCGTAACGGACGGACTTACGCCGTACGGGCGAAAAAAGAAATTATTTCCTCCGGAGGTGCTATTAACTCACCGCAACTTTTGATGTTGAGTGGTATAGGTAAGTTATTCTTAGCTGCTAGAGCTACCTAACCGACAAGCTTTAATTTGTAGCACTCACAAAAAAATTGTGAGTCTTGGATTCCTATGTATTTTTTCCCGCTGAAACCAAATCCGTAACCCGTTTAACCCTTACACGTCAGAATTTTGACATAACCTCAAAAAACACTCGAAAAACTACTGAAACCGCTAAAATCATCTACTCCATACCACTTTCATCCCCTTCCTCCAAATTCGTAATTTCGTAACCCCATAATCCCCTACGGGCGAAAAAAGAAATTATTTCCTCCGGAGGTGCTATTAACTCACCGCAACTTTTGATGTTGAGTGGTATAGGTAAGTTATTCTTAGCTGCTAGAGCTACCTAACCGACAAGCTTTAATTTGTAGCACTCACAAAAAAATTGTGAGTCTTGGATTCCTATGTATTTTTTCCCGCTGAAACCAAATCCGTAACCCGTTTAACCCTTACACGTCAGAATTTTGACATAACCTCAAAAAACACTCGAAAAACTACTGAAACCGCTAAAATCATCTACTCCATACCACTTTCATCCCCTTCCTCCAAATTCGTAATTTCGTAACCCCATAATCCCCTAACCTCGAAATACCATTACTCCATAACCTCAAAACCGTGTAACCTCATTAAGTAGAAAAATCTGGTTCGGGAAAACAGAACAATTACGTAGAACATAGTTATGAATAAGTAACTGTATAACCCTAAAATCCCATCACACCTCCTAACCCCTTCACTCCGGAACCCCATATATTATACCCTCTTAACCCCATCACCCTATTCTGTGGAGAAGTCCGGTTCTCGAAATCATAAGAGTTTTGTGAGTAAAGTCATGAATCAAGGTCTATTTTGTAACTAGCAGGTTTTCCCTAATCTGATATTTATAGGAAAATTGAGCATTAATCAAAAATTAATACTGTTAAGATACAAAGATAAAGTTAGGGACAAAAGAAATTAGATAATTTTCAGATTAAAAGAAAACTCAAGTCACACTTGCAACGGCAGCTTTTCGTCGGCGAGCAGGGTTGTGGGTTATAAACGGTTAGAAATACTTACAGATAGATTGTTAATATGGGCGCCAAGATCATCGTACACTACAATGGATATTATTTTAATGATTGATAAATGATCTAAAAATCAACCATTATTGGTGAGTATTAGTATACTTTTTAGATTAACTATTAACTTTGAGGGATAGGTATTAAAATGAGAGAAATGTTTTTGGTTTACCTGTTATAATAATAATAATCTGCTGTGGAAAAGTACAAAATAAATATACTCTTGAATAACGTTATTCGAGGTTCACAAATATATATATACATATATATATGTTTTGGGTTACACACAGGTAAACTTACTTAAATGTAATAAAAAAAATTATAAAATGCGATTAATTGAAAATATGTGTTAAGCACTTATTTAAATAGTTACGATAATAATAAACTTAAACGCTCCATGCGTTTCAATAGAAAAATTAAAGTTGTTTTTAAAAAGATATGTCGATAGGAGGTATGATATAGTCTTCGAAACTCACGTGATATTGAGGTAAAGTGTTACCTAACATTGGACACAGACAATACTACGCTCTCATCGGTTTCACCAAGAACTGCACAGATAGGTGGTAGGTTATGACTTCTTCATCGTGATAGGAACTCATACCTATGTTTGGTAGTTGCTTATTTTGGAACTCGATGAACAACATGGTATCACCTGGTTGATGGGAAAAACGATATGCATGATGTGATTCATACAGGAGATAACCTCAAATATACCACATGGGCAGATATCTTCTAATATCCGTACGAAGATATCCATACGAAGAACCCTATTAGAAAAACAGGTATTAATTACATGTTTCTTCTAATATAACTCATAGAGCAACAATTTACGATCAATACAAAAGGAAATAATTTAAAGAAAAACCAGTTACCTTATTTTAAGGGATTCTTCTTAGACACGTACGCACATGGCCAAATCAATGGACTCATTGTACATCTAAAAATTAAGAGAAACACAAAGTGAATTTCACAAATTGTAAAGAGCTTGATAAAGGATAATTTAAAAAGAAATTTCCTTACCTAATTAGATAATTAAAATCACTAAAAGAAAATTCGAAACATGAATGCTAGAATTCAGACTCGAAGAGCAAAATCTCACGCCGCCTACCACGCATCAGGTTTTTGCGCTTTTTCCGAAATTTTGCGACGTTGTCGTATGTATATTTTTTAAAAAAAATACATATTTTTAGAAAGATAATAAATGGTATTACAGAGAATATGTTATGGTATATTACTTAATAATGCAAAATAACAACCAATAACATCCAACGATAATTTTAAGAGATAGGAAATGACGTAACCACACCGTTTACATCATGTAACCGGACGGAATTCATCGATCCACAAAAATGTGAGAGATAACCGATAAACCACGGCAACACTGTTGATATGACCTTTTGACATTTATAACCTAAAAATTGAAATTAAAAACATTACAAAAGTTATTTAATTTAATAATCAGAGATAAAAATAATAAAGTATCTTTAGTATATGTGTGCTCCAATCATTTGTGAAAGTATTACATCTATCGGAGACATAATAACAAAAAAAAAACACGATATGAAAAATATTAGAGAAACCTTAATTTCTCAATAACTATGGAATAGAAAGGTGAGATATCTTTGTATTAATGTTAATTATCTATGAATAGAAATATATTAACCTAATTTAGCAAAAAGATATGGATCAATAAATCAAAAATACATATTTTTAATTTCAAGAATATAGCCATAAAATTATCAAAAACAAATATTCTAAGACACATGTTCATTGTTTTTAGGTAGAACTTAGTGAGAAACATCTATTGGAACAATATGAAACATTAACAACAGAATATATGACCACATAAGTGAATTGCATCAAAATATGGGTTTCGATAAACGAAGAAAGTTATTTATCCAAAAAACAATGTTGTGCCTTATTCAGACAAAGATAATCTGTATTATGTGCTATAATAATCTAAAGGTATTTATACGATAATAAAAATTAAGAAAAATAAAGTAGAAATTTTCAATTGCTACACCACCCCTCTCCGAAAAAGAAAAATTAAACCCAGTTTAATTTTTTGCGATAATTAAATATCAGACAATTAACTAAAAAAAACAATTTCAAAAAAAATTGAAGGGTGTATATTGTAAATAGTCCATGATTCTATATAGTAAATGATATTTGATGGATAGTATCTTACGCGTACAAAACGTTAAATTAATGGGTAGTATCTTACGCGTACAAAACGTCCAGATAGGAGACACAATCGAGAACTATATATAACAATTTATGTTTAAGTTCGTCACAATCGGGGTTTGATCATCAAATGATCGACAAAATCGGGAAAGTTTATACATCTAAATCACTTCTAGAATCAGGAACCATTTAGAAAACTAAAACTAATTTAAGATAAAGATAAAGTTAAAGATACTAAAAACTAATTAACCTAGGTATATACAAAGCTTTTAACTAACCAACGGAAACATCTGAGTTAGAACCATAGTACGGCTTTAAATCTTTGATGTGCCAGGTACCAACATCAGTTTTGTTTGTTACATTAGTTAAACGATAAACGGTTTTAGATAGTTTCTCTGTGACTTGACATAAAATAAACTTCGGTGCCAACTTTTTGGAAAAGTTATTTGCGGCTGAAGATAGAATTTTATTCTTACGCCATACCTTGTCACCTACTGAGAATGAAACATCTCGTTTACGTAAATTATAAGCTTTTTGATTCTTAACATACGAATCATGCATATGCTTCTTTACATCACTGAAAATATCCTTGAGATGTACAAGATCTTCTACAAGATTATCTCTATTTCCAGCTTGTAACTCTATTTCTTCGGTACTATTTAGTTTACCGTAGAAATTTCCAGTTATAGGTATGTTTCTTCCAAAATTCAAGAAACACGGGGAATATCCAGTTGCTTCATTAACAGAAGTGTTAATGGCATATTGGATTTTAGGTATTTCAAGATCCCAATTTTTGTGATCTTTCACATAGCTGCGGATAGCAGTACCAACAATTTTGTTTTGTCTTTCTACAAAGTTCACTTGGGCATGATATTTTGGTGTATACCAAATCTTCTGAACTTTATATTTTTCGGCAAGTTTCTTAAACTCTTTTCCGGCAAATTGAGGACCATTATCTACAGTTATAAATTGTGAAACTCCAAAAACAAGAAAGACTTCTTCCTCAATAAATTTAATTATTGGGGCGGCAACAGCCTTACGTAAGGGATGGATAAGGGTATACTTAGTTAACCAATCCGAGACAACAAGTATATAGGAATTGCCTTTTTTACTGCGAGTCATTGGACCAATTAAATCTGCAGCTATTACCTGCCAAGGGTAATCGACAGTTTTCTCAGAACCCATCAAACCAGCACGTGCTGTATTAGACGGTTTCTGTGCTCCACAGACTAGACAATTTTTACAAAAGTTCGCTATATCTCGCCTAATTTTTGGCCAAATATACAACTCTTGCACTCGATATAGTGTTTTTAGAAAACCAAAATGACTTGCAGTCGAGGGATCGTGACAAGAAGCAATTACTTTTTTTCGAAGAGATTTAGGGACAAAAATTTTCCATTCCGGAATATTGCTTTTCATAGGAAGCTGATTAGATACAAATTTATAGATAATGTTATCCTTCACATCAAATTGAGGATATTTATCGGGAGATTCTATGATACTATTTTTCAGATCTATGTACCATGGATCAAAGGAAGTTTCAGGAATGTCAATAACAGATATTTCTTGCTCAGGATGTGGAATTCTAGACAATGCATCAGGTACGATATGTGCTTTCCCTTTTCGATGCACTAGGTCAAAATTGTGTTGTGCTAGTTTAACACTCCATCTGGCAAGTTTACCAGTAGGTTCCTTCATATTGTTTAGCCAAAGCAAACTATAGTGATCGGTAATTACTGTAAATTTATGAGGACTACCTTCGATGTAACCTCTAAATTTATCGATACAAAAGATAACAGCGAGACATTCACGCTCAGTAACACTATAATTTCTCTCTGCTTTCGATAAGGATCTGCTGCAAAATGCAATAACACGTTCAGTATTACCTACATTCTGTGTAATTAAGCCACCGATTCCACGGTCTGACGCATCACATTGAATGGTCATAGCTTCGTTGAAATTTGGACTACAGAGAATTGGGGAAGATACTAAAGCTTCTTTTATCTTTATAAAAGAATTTTCCGCTTCAGGTGTCCATTGGATAGGTTGTTTTTTCTTCCTGGTCTTCAGTAGCTCATTTAAAGGAGAAACAATAGTGGAAAAGTGATTTATGAATCTACGGTACCAAGAACACAAGCCTATAAACCTTTTAACTTCGGTAGTATTGGAAGGACGAGGATAATTTATCATTGCAGAAACTTTTTCGGGGTCGGTACGTAAACCTTCGGAATCAATTATAAAGCCAAGGTATTTAAGTGAAGTCTTAAAAAATTCACACTTATTAAGATTAACGGTAAGATTTGCATCCTTAAGACATTCTTTAACCTCATGAAGTAATTTCATGTGTTCAGATAGAGTTTTGGAGATAATGATAATATCATCAAGGTAAACAAAAATATGAGGAAAAAACTTAGGTCCAAATAACTTATCCATAAGCCTTTGTTGATTTTGTGCTGAATTGCAAAGACCAAATGGCATTACTTTAAAATGAAAAAGACCTCTGCCAGGAACAGCAAAAGCAGTTTTTTCTCTGCTAGACTTTTCTAAAGGTATTTGCCAAAAAGCTTTACGTAAATCTATGGAAGAAATGTATTTTGCATCTTTCAGAGAGTTTAGGATGGTATCGATACGAGGAAGGGGATACGAGTCTTTTTTAGTTATGGAATTTAGTTTCCGTCCGTCAAAACAAAATCTGTACTCACCCGATTTTTTCTTTGTCAGAAGGACTGGAGAACACCAACCTGACTGAGATTCCTCGACAACACCCAGTTTCAACATTTCATCTAGTTCTTTATTAAGTATTTCTAATAGGTAAGGTGACATTGGATATTGTTTTTGTTTAAAAGGTTTTTCTTTGTCAGTGTCTATTTCAAAAACAATTTTATCGGTAAGGCCTAATTTATTTTCATTAGTTACTTCACTAAAAGAATCGATAACGTTTTGTGCCCTTATTTTATCTTCTAAATTTAAATTATCGAGACTGCATAATTCAGAAAAATTATTGGGAAAGGTAAATTTTTGTTTTAAGTTATCGGTAGTACATGGAGTTGACCAAGTATTATTTCTGTAATCTATAGTTATTTTAAATTTTTTAAAAAAATCTATTCCTAAATAAAAAGAATGTTTTAGGGAAGGTACGACAGAAGCTCTAATTAATTTACAGTTATTCTCTACTGTGATAGGTAATATAACAAAACCAGTAACACACTGTGATGCGCCATCAGCTGTGTTAACATTCGAAATCATACTTTTATTGATTTTTAAACCAAGTTTTTCGATAATAGGAAGACCGGCTGATCCTATGCAACTATTTGTACAACCTGAGTCTAACAAACCACGAACTGTTATACCAAGTATGTCGACATCTATATAAGGACGGTTATCGTTTTCTTTTTGTGAAAATATGGGAGATACAGCAATATTTTTAGAACTGGAATAAAATGCTTTCACTGTAGCAAGCCAAAGATTCCAATCAGATAAGTTAATTTTACTAGATAAGGTATTTTGTTTGTTTGAAGATAAGGAAGAATTTATTGCAGGTACGGTATTGTTTGTGTGCGCGGCATTTTTCCCACTTACTGTCTTTTTCAGTGTTGCGGAAATATTTGTATATACGGCATTTTTAATTGGCAGGCAATTATTCTCAGATACGGTATTTTTAATGGGGCGGTAATTATTTACAGATACGGTATTTTTGAATGGGCGGTAATTATTTTCAGTCAATACGGTATTTTTAAACGAACGGTAGGTATTTTTAGATACAGTATTTTTGTTATCATTTTTTAAGGAACGATATTTATTTTTAGGTACGGTATGTCTTGTCTCGTCAGACTTGACTATAGGTAAAAGATTTTTCGTTTGTACGTCGCGACTCATACATACGGCTTTATCATGAGATACGGTAGGAACTATAGGTAAAACATTGTCGGTTAGTAAAATATTTTCGGTAGGTAAAATATTTTCGGTAGGTAAACATTTTTTTATTAGGTACGGTATTTTTTATAGGTGCGGTATTTTCTATAGATACGGCATTTCTATAACGGGCATTATATTTACAAGGTAAGGGGGCGGTATTTATAGATACAATATCTTTGTTAGGTACGGTATTTTTACTAGGGGCGCCATTATGTAACTAGCAGGTTTTCCCTAATCTGATATTTATAGGAAAATTGAGCATTAATCAAAAATTAATACTGTTAAGATACAAAGATAAAGTTAGGGACAAAAGAAATTAGATAATTTTCAGATTAAAAGAAAACTCAAGTCACACTTGCAACGGCAGCTTTTCGTCGGCGAGCAGGGTTGTGGGTTATAAACGGTTAGAAATACTTACAGATAGATTGTTAATATGGGCGCCAAGATCATCGTACACTACAATGGATATTATTTTAATGATTGATAAATGATCTAAAAATCAACCATTATTGGTGAGTATTAGTATACTTTTTAGATTAACTATTAACTTTGAGGGATAGGTATTAAAATGAGAGAAATGTTTTTGGTTTACCTGTTATAATAATAATAATCTGCTGTGGAAAAGTACAAAATAAATATACTCTTGAATAACGTTATTCGAGGTTCACAAATATATATATACATATATATATGTTTTGGGTTACACACAGGTAAACTTACTTAAATGTAATAAAAAAAATTATAAAATGCGATTAATTGAAAATATGTGTTAAGCACTTATTTAAATAGTTACGATAATAATAAACTTAAACGCTCCATGCGTTTCAATAGAAAAATTAAAGTTGTTTTTAAAAAGATATGTCGATAGGAGGTATGATATAGTCTTCGAAACTCACGTGATATTGAGGTAAAGTGTTACCTAACATTGGACACAGACAATACTACGCTCTCATCGGTTTCACCAAGAACTGCACAGATAGGTGGTAGGTTATGACTTCTTCATCGTGATAGGAACTCATACCTATGTTTGGTAGTTGCTTATTTTGGAACTCGATGAACAACATGGTATCACCTGGTTGATGGGAAAAACGATATGCATGATGTGATTCATACAGGAGATAACCTCAAATATACCACATGGGCAGATATCTTCTAATATCCGTACGAAGATATCCATACGAAGAACCCTATTAGAAAAACAGGTATTAATTACATGTTTCTTCTAATATAACTCATAGAGCAACAATTTACGATCAATACAAAAGGAAATAATTTAAAGAAAAACCAGTTACCTTATTTTAAGGGATCCTTCTTAGACACGTACGCACATGGCCAAATCAATGGACTCATTGTACATCTAAAAATTAAGAGAAACACAAAGTGAATTTCACAAATTGTAAAGAGCTTGATAAAGGATAATTTAAAAAGAAATTTCCTTACCTAATTAGATAATTAAAATCACTAAAAGAAAATTCGAAACATGAATGCTAGAATTCAGACTCGAAGAGCAAAATGTCACGCCGCCTACCACGCATCAGGTTTTTGCGCTTTTTCCGAAATTTTGCGACGTTGTCGTATGTATATTTTTTAAAAAAAATACATATTTTTAGAAAGATAATAAATGGTATTACAGAGAATATGTTATGGTATATTACTTAATAATGCAAAATAACAACCAATAACATCCAACGATAATTTTAAGAGATAGGAAATGACGTAACCACACCGTTTACATCATGTAACCGGACGGAATTCATCGATCCACAAAAATGTGAGAGATAACCGATAAACCACGGCAACACTGTTGATATGACCTTTTGACATTTATAACCTAAAAATTGAAATTAAAAACATTACAAAAGTTATTTAATTTAATAATCAGAGATAAAAATAATAAAGTATCTTTAGTATATGTGTGCTCCAATCATTTGTGAAAGTATTACATCTATCGGAGACATAATAACAAAAAAAAAACACGATATGAAAAATATTAGAGAAACCTTAATTTCTCAATAACTATGGAATAGAAAGGTGAGATATCTTTGTATTAATGTTAATTATCTATGAATAGAAATATATTAACCTAATTTAGCAAAAAGATATGGATCAATAAATCAAAAATACATATTTTTAATTTCAAGAATATAGCCATAAAATTATCAAAAACAAATATTCTAAGACACATGTTCATTGTTTTTAGGTAGAACTTAGTGAGAAACATCTATTGGAACAATATGAAACATTAACAACAGAATATATGACCACATAAGTGAATTGCATCAAAATATGGGTTTCGATAAACGAAGAAAGTTATTTATCCAAAAAACAATGTTGTGCCTTATTCAGACAAAGATAATCTGTATTATGTGCTATAATAATCTAAAGGTATTTATACGATAATAAAAATTAAGAAAAATAAAGTAGAAATTTTCAATTGCTACAATTTTATTATTTTTTTAACCGGACTTCTCCACAGAATAGGATAACGGGATTAAGGGGATATAGTATATGGGGTTACGAAGTAAAGAGATTTTGAGATTATGGTGTTAGGGGACTTTGGGGTTATAGAGTTACTTACCTATGACTATGTTCCACAAAAAAAGCTGAAGAATTTG
Organism: Brachypterus glaber; assembly: GCA_958510825.1. NCBI lineage: Eukaryota > Metazoa > Arthropoda > Insecta > Coleoptera > Kateretidae > Brachypterus > Brachypterus glaber. The sequence goes on from OY294053.1 coordinate 5,002,251, forward strand.
TTCTGTTTTCCCAAACTAGATTTTTCTACTTAATAAGGTTACGGGGTTTTGAGGTTATGCGGCTATGGTATTATGAGGTTAGGGGATTATGGGGTTCTGGGGTTATAGAATTAGCAATTGGGTACAGGGGGTGACAGTGGTATGGCATAGATGATTTTAGCGGTTTCAGTAGTTTTTCGGGTGTTTTTTGAGGTTATATCAAAATCCTGACGTGTAGGGGTTAAAAGGGTTGCGGATTCAGATTCAGCGGGAAAAAATACATAGGAATATCATATTGGAATCCAAGACTCACAAAAAAAAAAATTGTGGGCCTGTGTTATCCTTCTAGTAATCTGCATAAGCAGCATTAGACTGATAATGTATTTTACCGGGCAAGTGCCCATAACTCTTAAACTATGCATTTTTGAACAGACGTTTATAAAAACTTTTTTACCCAAAATAAACCATTCTAGAACAAGACGTTTTAGCGTCCAGTAATTCTTCATTGTCACTTATAAGTTCAGTTAAACTATAGAAAAAAATGAAAACCCTTTTTTGTGTTTATAAAAAAAGTATCTGAGGAACATATTCTTCGCTCAATGGACAAAAGTGTGTAAAATTCGAAAATAATACTACTTCAATGCCCCCCTTGTTTACTGTTTTTTACCAACAAACCAACGAAAAAAGAAAAATATAGAGAAAACTTTAAGAAACAAAACTTCTTAGAAAAATGAGTTTTATCGTTATCTATAATTAAAATTGAATATACATAAGAAAAAATAGGTAAAATACGTTTTGGCGTCCGGTGACTCCTTGTAAATGTCACTTAAGGTCACTTAAACTATATAAAAAGTAAATATAAAAATCTCTTATGGTTATAAAAGAACCTTTTAAAGATGTGTCTGAGGGACATATTATTCAGTTAATAAATCAGTATACAAAATTCGATATAACCACGTCAATATTTCATTTGTATACTATTTTTACCAATATCTCAAAAACAAAAGAATATAGAGAAAAACTTTAAATATTTTTTTTAAATGAGCTTTATCGGTATCTGTAATTAAAATTGAATATACATGAAAAGTATATGTAAAAGACGTTTTGGCGTCCAGTGATTTTTCATGAATATTACTTTTGAAGCTTAAAAGCGTTTATATTAAAATTCGCAATTTTTTAAATCATTGTATTATTATTATTATTATTATTTACAGGTCCTAAACGCCATCTGACCAAAATGGGCATCCCCGTCATCAAAAACCTAAAAGTTGGCTACAACCTAATGGATCACATAGCCTTGGGAGGCTTGACGTTTACAGTCGACAGATCCGTACAATCTCTAAGAACAGACAAAATAATAACTACCGAAAACTTGAAGCTATACTTCAACGAACACAAAGGACCTTTAACTATCCCAGGAGGTTGCGAAGTCCTTGTTTTCGAAGATTTGGACAACCCTAACACCAAAGATGGCTACCCGAGTATAGAACTGTTATTCCAGGGCGGTTCTATTGTTTCTGATCCAGTTCTACGTAAAGATTTCGGTATAACAGATGAAATATACAACGCTGTTTTTAAACCGATAGAAAACGAAGAAACTTTTATGGTGTTTCCTATGATTTTAAGGCCTAAGAGTAAAGGCCGTATTATGTTAAAGAGCGGCAACTATAAAAACAAACCATATATCTTCCCGAATTATTTCGCGGATCCTTACGATATGGAAACAATGGTTAAAGGAGTGGAACTGGTTTTGAACATTACTTCTCGACCTGCCATCAAAAAAATGGGCGCCAAACTTCACACAATCCCTATCCCACAGTGTGCCCATTTGGCGTTCGCCAGTAAGGAATATTTCGCTTGTATGGCGCGTCATTTCACTTTTACCATTTACCATCAAAGTGGGACATGTAAAATGGGACCAGCAACAGACAAAATGGCGGTGGTGGATCCTAGATTGAAGGTGTACGGCGTGAAAGGGTTGAGGGTTATTGACGCGTCTATAATCCCAGAAATCCCTGCAGCACACACTAACGCGCCCGCTTTTATGATTGCAGAAAAAGGTGCGGATATGATTAAAGAAGACTGGGGATTTAGGCAATAGGTTTGGTTATGAATTATTTTCTGTGATATTTTTTGTTAGTAGTTGTGGTATCACTAGTTTTTTAGTTGACGTGAATACCTGCAATCTTTGATAAAAAAGTTAATGTACTTATGGAATAATAAAGTTTATTTTTTTACATTTTTGATATAGGTCTTTTGCACATGACACACAATGGTCTGGAAACAATTGATATTTAGCTCAACTTTCATATAAAAAGTCCAAACCCAAGTTTGTTTCATAAATTAATTACTTAGAGCTTTGGCATCTTTTTAATATTAAAATTTAAAAAAAAATCAATCGATATATTTTTGAGAAAAACGATTTTTGTTTTAAGAAAAAAAAATATGACACATTTAAAAATTATTTTAGATATTCAGATTTTACGTCAAAAAGTGAGAAAAAAGTTTTTATAGATCTTTGAGCTAAACTGCTTTTTAAGGGAGCAGCTAGCGTAAGGGGCATTTTTAGAATATTTATTCCTTCATAACTCAGGAACGGTTTAACTTATTGACATGAAATATTTACTGTACCAATAAATGTAAACATTTAACGTTTCATTGAAATTAAGTTTTTGACCAGGGGCGTAGATAATGGGTGCCTCTTAATTTATATGTAAAACTGTAAGTCCGCCCCTGGTTAATTTTTTTTATGTCATAAAATGAAAATGTTTATTGGTTGCATACTACAGTAAAAATTTCAAGTCAATAAGTTAAACCGTTCCTGAGTTATGAAGTGAATAATATTCTAAAAATACCCCTTAAACGTGATCTAGCTCCCCTAAGAAGCCATTCTACATTGTATTCAAAACATTTTAGTATAAGTTAATTTTATACAAAATTTTATGTACTTAGGTAATAAAAAATTTTCTGAAAACTTTTATTCAAAGTTTTGTAAAAAGTGCCATAAAAACTAGTAAACATGCAAAACTTTAAATTTTTGTGTACCATACACACACAAAATTAGTAGTTTACATTTTACTGAGGTAAAAGATTAAATCGTCGGCTTACAAGTAAAGAGCACTAAGTCCAAAAACATGGTTTTGAGATATTAACAAATTTAACTTTCACTGTTGTTTTTTAATTTTTGTAATAATTGTTACAAAAATTCACGTTTCGCCAAACAAACACTAAGTCGCTTAGTGCAGAAACATTTTAAATAATCTACAAGTAAAACGCACTAAGTGCACTAAGTGACTTAGTGCCTATTGCCAGATAACATTTTAATCAAAATCAAATTGGTGCGTTTTGTATAGTGTGTAACTCTCTTGGCAGTCCACCTAGAAGTTAGTTCGGTTTACCAGTACATAGATCATCAAAAAATAATTACAGTACCATAAAAATCCCATTTTTGCAAAAAAGTGACTTAGTGCCTTTTACTTGTACACGGAAAGAAATTAGTGGGCTCTGCGCTACACATTATAAGATATTTGGTAACAGTGGCAAATTATAGTGATTTAAGCTATAGATTATAAGGGACACAATAACTAATAATGTTAAAAATAAATTGGAAACGATTATATATATTACAGACACGATTATATTTATTTCAGGCACTATTATAAATTTACAGAAATTTTATTATATTATAAAAATTATTAGCACGGACAATAATTAAATCTATTTAAGCTATAAATGCCATACTATTTGTTATATTTTATTATTCACTAAACAATTAAAGTATTTCATATAAATTTTTACACTGACTGCCATAATTGTAAGAGAAAGCCTTGTATTTATATAATAAGCGATTATAATTTGCTTGTTATGTGTGTTATAGCGCTCCTAGCTATAATTTTTTTTTTCCGTGTAAGCCGAAGAAATAGGCTTTTTTCCGTACTATTACTATACTATTCACAGTGCCTGCTTAAGGAAATTGTTTACGTGCATTTTTCGTCAAAATTCCTCAACCTGCGGTAACACGAAAAATGCACTCAAACAATTGCCAAGCAAACTATTTTTTTAATACAGTAAAAAAATTATCGATAATTCAACATGCACTTATGATATTACTACTGATCATTGCCTAATGGTCATTTTCTAATCCTACTAGATAAAAAAAATACTTTATTTTAAGCTATGACGGCAGTATAGGGCAGTATAGAAAAGTAGTTATTTATGTAACGATGATAGAAAGTGATACTTTACTGGACGAGTGAAGCTAAACTAAATTGAGTCTATAACAGCTCACGTCAGTGTCGAACTAGGTTGGTGAGGGACCCCCAAGTTAAGGGGTTGTTCTGATTTTTGATTTCAAAAAATGGATTTTTTTTTGTTTTTCAAACTACCCAATATGTGCAGAATACGCTCCTAAAATATTTTGACGAAATTTGTCTTGTTTAAAAAGTTACGCATAATATTATTATTATTATTTATTATTATTTATTTAATTACAGTGTCATATACTTTAAAAAATATACATAAATAAATAATAAAATTTTAAGGGGCGATTCCACATCATAAAATATGACAAAAAGTTCCTATAAACATATGTCTAAAAATACGTCGTAAGGGAGATACGCCCCTTAGAATGTGGTAAAAATATTCGTTTTTTATTTAATAACTCAGGAACCCTTTGAGATACAGCAAGGAGGTTTTGCATATAAACTAATCTTAATAACGCCCATCTTCGTATGTTATTTTTATGTACTTATTTTAACCTCGGGCCTGCGAAACGAGGGGGCCTTATCTGTTTTTTGCCTCAAACTTTTTTATGTGTATCTTTTTTTATTTTTTGTAAAAAATATACATTCCTTGAGTAAAAATATATAAAAAAAATTTCAGATAGTGTAACCGTTTAAAAAAAAATGGAATTAAGAGGAAGTTACATTCTGTGCCACCACAGATGTTACTTTTTAAAAGGCTTTTACTCCTTTAATATTAAATTCAGTTTTTCGGTAAAAAAAACTTTTTCGATCAGTTTTTATTGTAGAATCGACCTGCAGAATTGAAATTTTATTGGTGCTTGTTTTGCATACTTTAAAATATAAAAAAAAAAACTTTAAACGCGTTTTTCTCAAAATTCCATTTTTCAAAACGGTTCCAGCGTTTAAAAAATAAACTATTTAACATATTGACTTAAATGTTTTGTTTTTTGGAATTTTGACTTATGTCTACACTAGCGAACTAAAGGATGTCATTTT
>OY294053.1:5007669-5028667 GCA_958510825.1 Brachypterus glaber
AAAAGCAAAAATTAAAAAATTTCAACGACAAATTTTTTTTATCTCACTTTTTTGTTTTAAGTATTATAAAATAGGTACACGCTGATTTATAATTTTCCGAATTCACCAATATTTGCTACAGTTTACTTTTTTCTGCTTAAACTTTTTACGTGTAACTCAAAAATTAAATTTTAAATAATATCTAACAAATAGGACCCCCTTAGGGGCCCTTAAAGAGGACGAAAGCCTAAATTTTTTAATTTTCCTGGGTTTATCTTGTATGCTCTATTTATATACCAATATAAGCTTTTCTAGTAGTATATTAAAAAAAAAATAAATAGGGGGTTTTGTGGGGTCTCGAGCCAATTTTCAGATTTTTTATTAGAATTTTAATGTACAAAAAATATTATAATATTATAAATATTTTCTAGATATTGTAAAAGAGTGTTTAAAATGTCGGTTTGGGGGTTATTTATTATATAATATATAATATATATTATTATATATTATATTATATATTATTATTATATATTAATATAAAAAAGATATATAATAATATTATTATGTACGCGTACGTGTCAAATTTGGTTTATATTTCTCCTGAAAGTTGTTAAAGTCTCTTATAAGAGACTTACTATATCTAATAATTACATACATAATTATGTACATAATATTTCTATAATACATTATGCCTAAAACTTTAAAATCTCTACTTTCGGCTTAAAGAAGAGATATCAGACGATCGGAAGAAAAAGAAAAAACATTTTAAAACTTACTTTACAAAGGTTTTTAATTTCAGAGGAAAGGCAATAAATTAAAAGCAAAGTAAAGTAATAAGTGGAAATTATACTTTGTATTAAACAAAATTGAAATATAAAAGTACAGAAAAAATAAAAGCAAAAATATTTTATTTTCTAAAGCTGGGTAAATAAACATAATAAAAATTTAACGCAAACTATATGATAAACTATAACATTAAAAAAATAATAATTAATATTTAATAGTAATTATATATGAGAGTTGTTATAAAATATTATTGAATTTTTAAATTTTTTATAACAACTCTCATATATAATTACTATTAAATATTAATTATTATTTTTTAATGTTATAGTTTATCATATAGTTTGCGTTAAATTTTTATTATGTTTATTTACCCAGCTTCAGAAAATAAAATATGTTTGCTTTTATTTTTTCTGTACTTTTATATTTCAATTTTGTTTAATACAAAGTATAATTTCCACTTATTACTTTACTTTGCTTTTAATTTATTGCCTTTCCTCTGGAATTAAAAAATCCCTTCAAACCGTTCAAAAAAAATTGATTTGTAAAGTAAGTTTTAAAATGTTTTTTCTTTTTCTTCCGATCGTCTGATATCTCTTCTTTAAGCCGAAAGTAGAGATTTTAAAGTTTTGGGCATAATTTATTATAGAAATATTATGTACATAATTATGTATGTAATTATTAGATATAGTAAGTCTCTTATAAGAGACTTTAACAACTTTCAGGAGAAATATAAACCAAATTTGACACGTACGCGTACATAATAATATTATTATTATATATATATTATTATTATTATTAATATATAATAATAACAATATATTATATAATATATAATAATAGATATTATATAATAATTAACACCCAAACCGAAATTTTAAACACTCTTTTACAATATCTAGAAAATATTTATAATATTATAATATTTTTTGTACATTAAAATTCTAAAAAAGAATCTGAAAATTGGCTAGAGACCCCCCAAACCCCCTAATTAAAAAAAAAATTAATATACTACTAGAATAGCTTATATTGGTATATAAATAGAGCATACAAGATAAACCCAGGAAAATTAAAAAATTTAGGCTTTCGTCCTCTTTAAGGGCCCCTAAGGGGGTCCTATTTGTTAGATATTATTTAAAATTTAATTTTTGAGTTACAGGTAAAAAGTTTAAGCAGAAAAAAGTAAACTGTAGCAAATATTGGTGAATTGGGAAAATTATAAATCAGCGTGTATCTATTTTATAATACTCAAAACAAAAAAGTGCGATAAAAAAAATTTTGTCGTTGAAATTTTTTAATTTTTGCTTTTCCTATTTAAGGAAAGGGCCAGGAATCAAATTTTATTTTCAAAGTTCTTGGGCAATTTTTTATTTTATTTGACCTTTTTTGCGAACCGTGTGTTAAAAACTAATTACATAATAGGGTGCCAGACATTTTTTAAGTCGTGAGATTTTGGGATATATTAATAAAACTTGGATAGTAAGTACATGATTTCTTGTCGCACTGTTTTCCACGCCTGCACCTGACCTGTAATAAGTATGTAGACCAGTAATACACTGATAAAAAGGATTTATTTGGATATGGCCAATTAAATTATTTGGTTTGGACTTTTTACACTTATATATATAAAAAAAAAATCGGCTTGCAGGATTGGACTTTTTGCTTCCCACTTTTTTCTGATATAAGTGTACAAAGCGCAAGAATAAACTGTATTTATTTAATAAAATATTTTATCCACGGCCGTGATTAATAGGCCTATTAATCACGGGTCTGTAAAAATAAACCGTTTACAATGTAAAACGACCGTCGATAAAGTATAGAATTCTACTCGCGTATAATAGCTATTAATCATTCGGGTGATTAGGTCACTCGCCTTTAGGCTCGTGTCCCAAAATTCACCCTCATTGAATAATATACTATAATCCATAAATATAAGAAATATAATCATAGGGAACGTTCAAGTATTACGTAACGCAAATTTTGATCATTTTGGACCCCCCCCCTGTAACGCTATTTTCCTATACCATTAACATGGGCGTAACACTCCAAAATTACCCGAACCCCCCCTATGAGCGTTACGTAATACTTGAACGTTCCCATATACACTGTTATAATTTGACACATGGTCTTTATTTGTAATTTTTCTTTAGGATTTTTACTTTATTTTTTAGCATATAAAAAAGTAATTTACAAAGAAAACGGCACAAAACGGCACACACTTTAAAAAAATATATTTTTTGTATAGATTTTATGTTATCTATCAATAAGTTATATTTCAATAATAATAATAATAATAATAATAGTATAATATATTACAAATAAAAAATACTAAATCTTTTTCTGCTTTAAAGTTTTTACCTTTCCATATTCCTTTCCTGTAAACAGTGTTTACCTCAAAAAAGGGCTTCATTTTTACTTTCTCATAGGAAAAAAAAACAATTTTTTTTTGCCTACACGGAAAGAAATTAGTGGGCTCTGCGCTATACATTATAAGATATTTGGTAACAGTGGCAAATTATAGTGATTTAAGCTATAGATTATAAGGGACACAATAACTAATACTGTTAAAAATAAATTGGAAACGATTATATATATATATATATTACAGACACGATTATATTTATTACAGGCACTATTATAAATTTACAGAAATTTTATTATATTATAAAAATTATTAGCACGGACAATAATTAAATCTATTTAAGCTATAAATGCCATACTATTTGTTATATTTTATTATTCACTAAACAATTAAAGTATTTCATATAAATTTTTAGACTGACTGCCATAATTGTAAGAGAAAGCCTTGTATTTATATAATAAGCGATTATAATTTGCTTGGTATGTGTGTTATAGCGCTCCTAGCTATAATTTTTTTTTCCGTGTAATTCATTTTATTTTTTCCTGAACCATCGGAAAAAATCAAAATAATGTGCAAAAAAAATTATTGTTGTTTTTCTGTCAGTCGCAACCGGTCGGTCGGAGGAAATTTGAACGACTAAAACAAAAATCATCGCTTTTACTTTCCCAAAGGTACCGCTTAATTATCCCAACCAGTAGATAGAAAAAACGGATTCCTTGAACCAAGGACACGTGTCTTTGAATATGTTCAAAGCCATATTCTCTTGTTTCAAGGCTGGCATTTTCTTGAACCAAAGTCAATGCCCTTGAATAAAGAGCGCGGATTTTTATTCCAAAACCCGTGCTCTTCATTCAAGGACATTGACTTTGGTTCAAGAAAATGCCAGCCTTGAAACAAGAGAATATGGCTTTGAACATATACAAAGACACGTGTCCTTGGTTCAAGGAATCTGTTTTTCTATGTAATATTTAATAACTAAAACAAAAGCTCATCGCCTCTGCAAATTTCCAAACTACCCAACTGTGTAGGCTATCCCACCCCCATGGGGACGACCCTAAGAATATCAACCCTATAATTTTCCTAACTGCAGAGTAGATTTTCCCAACAAGAACGTGGTGGGGTCACACCCCCTACCAACAGCAACATTTTAGCCTGACTTCTAAAACATTTTTAAATGCACATTTAATTTTTTAAATATTTTATATTCTGGAATAGAACAGTACTCTAAAGATACATGTACTTAAGTCAAAATCTGTCAAAAAATGTAACGTAAGCAAAATTACATAAAATTATAAATTTATCACAAATTAAACTTATACTAATTATAAATATATGTACTTTATTATTTACTTAAATATTGTATTTAAATAATGTCTTAATATAATTGACAAATTTATACATTTAAAAGTTAAAATAGGCGTAAGATGTAACGTAAGTTACAATGGAATGGACTGCCGCCTATTTAGATTAGATAAAGAGAGTTCTACAGAAAGAGATAAAAGTATAATTATTATTGTTTTAAAATAAAATTATGCATATTTTAGGTAAAAATAACATTTTAGATTATATTTTAAATTACATGATATTTGTTTTTTTTTAAGTAAAAAAACATTTTTTTTTAATTTTTAGCTATGTGCACAGTAGGTCTAAAGTTTCCTAGGGAACGTATGACCTACCCCTTAATTTGACAGTCATTGATAATACCCCGTTGTGTGTGAAGATTTTGTACTTGTTTTTGTGTTTAATAAGCTGTTTTATGTATTCTTTAATAATTTTGCATATAATGCACATTTTTTGTTGCACTGTGATAAAATCCAAATATAATATTTTTAGGGAATGTTCTTTTTCTACGACTGCTTTAGAATGTAAGCAAATACACACACTTTTTAAACACAGAATGAATCCATTCTAGGTCTAGATACGGTATAAATATTCCGTATCAAGTGTTAGAATGAGCACATGTAGTGCCATCTCTTGTTTATAAAACCAAAAAAAAACTGTAGCAAAATTAGCAAAAATATATATATATATTTTACCATGAAATATTGAATAATTTAATGCAATTTAAAGTTTTGCGTTAAAATTACATAAAGTTTATTAGTTTTTCTTAATATTTGACCAGTTTTTTATCAATTTAGTTCAAAAAATTTAAACTGCTCCATCTATTGTTAAATATTTAAACCTGATATCTGTCACAACAATCTGACATAACCTTCAATTTTTGTATTACAATTTGTAAATATGTGCTAAAATTAAATAAAAATCTTTTTTAATTACAGATTTGATAAAATTATTAAAAAACATTAATTGCTTTGTTTAAAAACATGTGTTTTGTTGAATTTACAATGTCGTGTCACAAAAAACATTGTTTTTAACCTTGTCCGCAGTTTAAAGCCATACGGTGTTTCATATTTGCAGTCGAACAAAAAGTATAGTCTACAACACATATGGAATAGTCATTCCGCGCTCGCGGGACCGTCATACTCGCCTGCTGGCTCGTATGACGAACTTTCCGCTCGCGCGGAATATTGTCTATTCCATACTAGTTATAGAATATACTATTTTGGGTTGGTATTGAAGATCTAAATTTATGTTGCCTAACGTATTGGACTGCTGTCCATTACCAATGTATTTTAATACAAATTAGGTAGGTACTTGAAAGTAACTAATTTAATTTCAAAAATAGTCTTAAACAAAAGGTACTTAACTAAGAATATTGAAAAATTAAAAAATAATTAGATTTTATCTTTGTTCAAAAGAATTCGAAATATGCAAATTGATCATTAAAAATATACCGAGTGTTTTTTTTAACCTGAAACTTTCAAATATCTCGAATACTATGCATTTTAGAAAAAAAAAATGTCGGACAAAATTTGTTTATTTTAATGGTGGAAACAAAATGGCGTATTTATTTTTTACGGATATTTACGTTTTCAAGGTCATTTCAAGGTCAACTTTGTTTTTTTAAGTACAAACATATATTTTATTACTGTTATTTAATTCCCCTCAAAAAAATAAAAATTCTTTGTAAAAAACTTTTTTTGATCGCACTTTTAGTTGCAAAGATAACACAGCCACACAAAATTAAAAAAGTTGCATCTCCGACGGACCTGACTAGTCAATTCCTATGTATTTTGAGCCGCTGAATCCGAATCTCAAAAGCAGACTTTTGTCACTTTTTTTTCTGGGACCCCGTAAAGGAATAATAAGTAGGTAATACATAGGCACACAAAAAAAATACATAATGGCCTGTTTCCCCAGACGAGACAAACATTTCTATACATTTTTGGGGTCGCTGAATTCGAATCTAGGGTTGATTTGACTCGGTCAGGTCGCATTTCGTTGCCAACCTCAAAAAAGTGTTTCAACTTTCATCACTTTTTTGAGGTTAGAAACGAAATGCGACCTGAGTCGAACCAACTCCAGATTCAGATTCACCGAAAAGTCCAAACGTATAGAAAATAGTATATTCTATAACTGTATGGAATAGACAATATTCCGCACGAGCGGAAAGTTTGTCATACGAGCCAGCAGGCGAGTATGACGGTCCCGCGAGTGCGGTAGACTATACTTTTTCTTCGACTGCAAATATGAAACACTGTATGGTTTTAAACTGCGGACAAGGTTAAAAACTATGTTTTTTGTGACTCGACATTGTAAATGCAACAAAACACATATTTTTAAATAAAGCAATTAATGTTATTTAATAATTTTATCAAAGCAGTACTTAAAAAAGATTTTTATTTAATTTTAGCACATATTTACAAATTATAATGCAAAAATTGAAGGTTACGTCAGATTGTTGTGACACATGTCAGGTTTAAATATTTCACCTTAGATGGAGCAGTTTTATCTTTTTGAACTAAATTAATAAAAAACTGGTCAAATATTAAGAAAAACTAATAAACTTTATGTAATTTTAACGCAAAACTTTAAATTGCATTAAATTATTTAATATTTCATGGTAAAATATATATTTACTTTTATTAACAAGAGATGGCACTACATGTGCTCATTCTAACACTTGATACGGAATATTCATACCGTATCTAGAGCTAGAATGGATTCATTCTGTGTTTAAAAAGTGTGTGTATTTGCTTACATTCTAAAGCAGTCGTAGAAAAATGTTTGTTTCGTCTGGGCAAACATACCTTTTTTTTGTGTACCTGTGTTATTAAACTACATTAATACTAATTACTATTAATGATTAGAAATTAATGTGACTTTTCCTTAAAATTAAAAAAACTATTTAAAGTTGAGGAAACGTAAAACACTTGTCAGTTTAAAGTATTCCAGTGGGTATATCAAAACCAAAATGAAAGTGTTTGTAAGTATTTTTGTTTTTTTTTTATTTTTGATTCAAAATAGAGGGATGCGTTTACTTTCGTTAGTTAAAAAACCGAACATCAACCAAAATATAAAAAAAAGACCTATGGTCTGTTTCATCAAGCAAGAGAGTAAAATAAAAATCGCACAGTGGATATTTTCAAAACAGATTCGAATATTGGATGTGCGATTATACTGCGTAGTTTATTTTATAAAACATAACTATATTCTATGCACAAACATATACTATTCAAACCTGCTGTAGAAATATTTACTGTGCGATTTTTAATTTACTATCTTGCTTGATGGAACAGACCATAGTTAAACAAAGCAACGACCGATCAAGTAACCCTAATAAAGCACGGTAGGCCTTAAAAAAATTAAATAAAAAATCGAGCACACCATTTTTTTATAGAAGGATTTTGTTGCACATGGCCCACTGAGCAAAACAAGGCCAAAATCTTTAGAGCACTTTTTGAGAAAATCGATTTTTAATTGTTTTTATATACAGTGCGGTCCAAAAGTCCCCCCCCCCTTTAACTTTTTAACGAGTTGAGATATCGACTTCAAATTTAAAACTCTTAAATAAGACAACTTAAACTATCTTTTAGCATATATTTGATATTTTCAGCTCTTAAAATGTGGGCAGGGGGGCATGGGCGGACATTTTTTTAAATGGAAAGGGGGGTCGTGTGATACATCATTTTAAAGCTTATAAAATTCTCTATTTAAACTAACATTTTTAAATTTTTTAAAAATGTTTTTTAAGGTTTTGATTTTTCAATTTTTTGTGCTAAAACATTCGATTTTTTAAGTTTTTTTTATAAATTTTTATTTATGTCAACTAAAATTAGTTTAAAAGTATAATTAACATTTTTTTATGATGAAATTAGGCATTTTTAAAAAATTATTTGTTTTTTTTTAGAAGAATTGTGACATTAATACCCATTTTCAACCCCATTTTAGACCCAATTTTTTTTTTAATTTAAAAATATGGAGTTAAATGGAGAATTGTATAAGCTTTAAAATGATGTATTATACGACCCCCCTTTCCATTAAAAAAAATGTGCCCCCATGCCCCCCTGCCCACATTTTAAGAGCTGAAATTATTAAATATATGCTAAAAGATAGTTTAAGTTGTCTTATTTAAAAGTTTCAAATTTGAAGTCGATATCTCAACTGGTTCAAAACTTAAGAGGGGGGGGGGTGACTTTTGGACCGCTCTGTATGTTTATAGCGTATTCTTAATTTTTATGAGGATATCGAAAGAATTTTTCTTAGATAATTTACTTATTAAATACATACAGGATGTCTCAGAACTGACGCACTTCCCTTCACGGAATGATTCTAAATAAAAATATATGACAAAAAGTTCCTATAAACATGTGTCCAAAAACGACTCGTAAGGAAGCTACGCCCCTTCATAAGGGGTTCTAAAAATTGGACTTTTATTTATTAACTTAGGAACCCTTTGTGTTATAGCAACAATGTTTTGCATGTGATCTAACCTTATTAAGGCCTATTAGCCAATGGCATTTGCATATAGTTACTTTAAACAGGGACGTCCAAAATGGGAGGGTCTCTGTATACACGGTGTATTTGAAATAGGGTCGGAAATTTTAACAGATGGTTTTACATCATAAAAAATGACAAAAAGTTCCTATAAACATATGTCTAAAAATGCGTCATAAGGGAGCTACGCCCCTTTGAAAGTGGCTAAAAAAATCGGTTTTTATTTTTTTAACTTTATTTTGATTTTCGACATTTTAGTATTTAATTTTTCGTCCTCGAACAGTGAAATTTCACCTTCAAATTAACTTTTCTCGAAAACGGTTAATCCTACAGTATTACAACCAGAGTACTTTTTTTATGTATTTTGACCTGAGGAATCATATTTTAAAAATAAAATTGCAAAAAAGTTACACAGAAAAAAGTTTGGGACAAAAAACTGATAAGGACCCCCCTTTTCGCACACTCCTGGTTTAAATAAGTACGTGAAAATTACATACAAAGATGGGCCTTATTAGGATTAATTCACGTGCAAAACCTCGTTAATATATCTCAAAGGGTTCCTGAGTTATTAAATAAAAACCGATTTTTTTAGCAAATTTCAAAGGGGCGTAGCTCCCTTATGACGCATTTTTAGACATATGTTTATAGGAACTTTTTGTCAAATTTTATCATGTAGAATCACCTGTTAAAATTTCCGACCCTATTTCAAATACACCCTGTATATTTTTTATTTTCATGTGTTTTCCATATATTGTATTAAACCTGCCTTTATAACCTATTGACATTAAAAACACCTGTATAGTATTAGTAAGGGCATATCCACAGGCTCGCATAACAACATAGTACATAAAAATGCGATGCCGTGATGGAGCTCTCTACAACTAGAATTATGAAACAAAAGACGTCTACACTATCTCTATCTCATTTGTGCTACACTTTCCAGCCAACCAAATAAATACTGTATTTGTTTTTTATACAACAACTACAGTGTTTATTTGGTTGGCCGGAAAGTGTAGCACTGAGCGGCACGAACGAACATAGCTAATGTGAATCTGTAGAATAAGATAATTGTACTAAAATTTAGATGGCGCCAGTAATTTCTTTAATAAAAATAATATAGTTACACTTTTCGCCCGGCCAAGTAAATATTGTATTTGTTCAACAAAGAACAAATACAGAATTTGTTTGGTTGGGTGGAAGTGGGAGTGTATGTATGTCTTCTATCCTTTTTGGGTAGAACTTTTGTCCCTGTCTAATCTAACGGGAGAAATCGCCATTGGCTTGATCTACCGCCATTTGATTCAATAAATGTTATACGAAAAAAATTATTTATATGAGCTAAAATGATTTATAATTACTTTTTTACTTTATTTTTTAATTTTAGATATGTTTAGCTGTGGTATTTATCGCCGCAAATGCCAGACCACAGAAAAAACTAGAACCACCTACAGAATATGAGCTCGAGCAAAACAAAGCTGCAAGGTAAGAACATTTTTTTCCTTGAAAATACCGGGTGATTCAGAAATAAGGTAAACAATTTTAAGGGGTGATTCTACTTCCAAAAATATGAAAAAAAGTTCCTATTAAGTTGGTCCCGAAATCAGCCGTAAGGGAGCTACGACCCATCTAAGAGTAAATCTGAAAAGTACACTGAAAAAAAGGATCCCTTGCGGTAATGGCATATGAAATTAGGCCAAATGCTTCGCACTCTTGAATACGTCCAAATGCGCCTTCTCTTAACATGAAAATATAAATCACTTGCCAAGATATTTCGGATTCTTTAGCTTAAAATTCTTTGATCTTGCGTGAAATGCAAGTGGTCTTGTCTCAAACGAAAAATTCTTGGGGCAAAGTATTTAAAATTATTTAATTTTTAACAATCTTAAAACAAGATAAATGGTTTTTGCCTCAAAAACGCCAGGTTTAAGAGAATTTTAATTTTTGACATATTTTTTCGCAAAATTATAGATTTTTACTTAAAAAAAAAAGGTTTTGGATAAAATTAAAATCTCAACTCGTGTATTAAGTGATTTTATCCACTTAATACACTAGTTAAGAAAATAACTATTTTTTAACATTTGAACGGATTTTTTTTATAGGTATGAATTCAATTCTAAAATCGATGACAAGATCAGCGATTTGACCAACTCAAGATCAGAAACAAGAGAAGGTCTAGCCGTGAAAGGAATGTACTCTTACAGTGACGGATACTACCGCAGAACTGTCCACTATGTTGCTGATGACAAGGGTTACAGAGTTACGGGGTAAGTTAAAATTACTCAAATGTCAACATACTACACACAGAGAATGAATGAATAAAAACAAGTAGGCATTGATGCCTAATAATTATTCAGATCGTGGCTTAAAAGTTTGTTTATGCGCAAGCATGTTAGCCCTTAATGCGCAATTTAACCAAATTTTCTAAGAAAATAAAATATGAAGGTTTTTTACCTCTAGATTACCATAAAAATATTTTAAAAATCTAGCTTATATATAAGCAAGAAGTAATTAGTAGTAATTAGTTTGGTACGCAGCACGTACATCAATATTATCAATCCATATCGCCACCGGCCATTGCTGTTTTGGTCACACTATGAAAAAGGGAGATTATAGATACCATCTATTATATACAGTTCCACTTCAACACGTCATTTTCGCGTTACTGAATATAGAGACAGAGCCTATCCATCACCACTTCTGAGCTCAGACATCACCAGAAAATCTAACATCAAGGTAAGTCCAATCTCTATGTTTCACGCATTTTCTTATCTCAAAACGACAATTTGAGATAGACTCTGTCTCTATATTCAGTAACGCGAAAAATGTTGTGTTGAAGTGGAACTGTATATCATAGATGGTATCTATAATGTCCTTTTTGCATAACGTGTGACCGAAACAGCAATGGCCGGCGGCGATATTGATTGATAATATCGATGTACGTGCTGCGTACCAAACTAATATTTTTCTCAGTTTTTATGTAAATTCGACCCATAAAATTTTGCACCTCATTTCTGAATTTGCACCTAAACTTTCTCTTTCAATTTTCAGTATGGAAGCCGTGCCCTTAAAACCAGAAGGACCTACGATCGACCTGTCTGGAACGGCGGCTGTCAGCCAGGCTGCCCACGGCACGGCCGTGTCATATGTGGTACAGAGTGTCCCGGTAGAGGGACCACGATCAAAAATAATCGAA
The DNA here is from genome assembly GCA_958510825.1 of Brachypterus glaber. Lineage (NCBI taxonomy): Eukaryota > Metazoa > Arthropoda > Insecta > Coleoptera > Kateretidae > Brachypterus > Brachypterus glaber. Next base: position 5,019,825 of record OY294053.1, read on the forward strand.
TAATTTAGTCAAAAAAAACATACAGTATTGTATCATCCGCGGCAACTATTCGGTCATTCTACGAAAAGGTTTTAGAAAGGGTAGGCTAGTGAAATTGTACATATCATTTTAGATTCCCACTTATCCGAGGAAAGGTAACTGTGTCCTGCAGTGCACTTTTTGCGTTTTGCTTTATTTTTGAGCAGTTTTGACAAATTCTGTAGACTTTGTAACGTTAGAGAGTCTACGGTTTTTTACGGTTATTTCATTTTTCTACCAAAAATCTATATCATATCGATTTGCAATTTTAAGGTTAGATTCTTCTAATATATGCCTAATTGTAAATCAGACTAAATATTATTTATTACTTAAAATCAAAAAGTTATTAGCGTTAGAAAGTTTACAAAAAATAAAGCCACGCTTGTTGTATTTAACCCTCTATGGATCCATGGACACAATGTTCCCCTGAAATAATTATATGAACATTACAGAACCACGCACAGTGAACTCCCAGAGGTTCTATTTTGATTAACACTCTTTAGAAGGAACCAAAATTAAACCAATCTTTTAGTTGAATTCAATATTGTTTTAAACTTGGACTTCGAATCCGTTTATAAAACTGAGTTATATGTTTTCATTCCGGAGAAAATCATATTTTTATAAGTTTAAATGCGTTTTAGGTTATGTGGTGGATTCTATGGAAATTAACTTTGTTGAATCGTGTAATCTGTCAACGTGTGTTTTCCAAATTAGAGGCACTCTATCTAGAGGTTAATTCAATCAATCAATCAATTTTATTTATTCCTTTAGCAAAGCATAGAACATGTCATAATAAAGAATACAGCTAACAATATATACAAGTATAAATAAAAAATAGACATTATACACATCTTATCCATTCTAACAAACATACTTAATAGAACCAACAGAATATACATATAATTATTAAAATACAATAAATAGACAAATAAATAACTTAATTAGGTCGATATACTAAAATTGCAGTCTTTATAAAATTGAGATACCGTGTAGTAAGCCTTTTTCTTTAAAATTCGCTTTAATTCTGTTTCAAACTTCGTTAGCTTTAAATCTCTTATTTTCGTTGGCAAATTGTTGTAAATTTCTAATAACTGATAGGTAACATTTTTCTGGACTAGTGTTAGGTGCGTTTTATGATGACTTAGATGTTGCTTTCCTCTTGTATTCTAATTGTGATTAAACTGTAGATCTTTAAATTCTTCGTAATTTTTCTTGACATACAAAGCACATTCTAGTATGTAGATAGAAGGGAGAGTAAGTATTCCATTGTTTATAAAAATAGTTTTGCAGGAATCGCTGTATTTCATATTAAATATGATTCTAATGCATTTTTTTTGTAAAATAAACACTCTCTCCACATCACAGCTGTTTCCCCAAAAAATAACCCCATATCTCAGTCTGGAATAAACGTAGGCATAGTATGACATTAGACATGTATCTCTATCCACTGTATTTGTAAGAACTCTTAATGCGTAGCAGAAAACGCTTATTTTTTTGCAAATGGCGTCTATTTGTTCTTTCCAATTTAAATGGTTATCTACAATAATTCCCAAAAAATTTGCAGATTCTGAGGAGATAAGGTTATTATTTTTTAATGCAATATTTAATTTTGTGTTGTCTCTACAGGAAAATTTTACAATTTCTGTTTTGTTAACATTTAATTTTAAATTGTGTTCTGCAAACCAAGTATCTAGTAAAGATAGAACATTAACTATTTCATCTTTAAGTGATTTTACGCTGTCTTTTCGTATAACCATTGACGTATCATCAGCAAAAAGCACTGTTTCATTCTCTGTAGTATCAGGTAGCTCGTTTATGTAGATTATAAAGAGCAGGAGCCCAAGAATACTGCCTTGTGGAACACCTGTCTTTATTTGTTCATAGTCTGAAAAAATATGTTTACCATCCTCTCCGTTTGTTTTAACGCACTGCTTTCTATTGGTTAAGTAGGATTTCATCAATTCGTATGCTATACCGCGAATTCCATATTGATATAGCTTTTTTAGCAGTGTTTTTATGTCCACGCAGTCAAAGGCTTTGGAAAGGTCCACAAACAGACCAGCCACATCTTCGCCGTTATTAATACCTTCAATAATTTTTTGTAAAATTTGATAAATGGCTCTATTCGTAGATCTCCCTTTAAAAAACCCATTTTGCTTTGACGATAAGATGTTGCTGTAGATAAAAAAGTCGTATAGCCTCTTATGCATAATTTTTTCGAAGACCATTGATATATTCGATAGTAAAGATATAGGCCTATAATTTTCTTCTTTTGATTTTTCGCCCTTTTTATATACTGGGATCACTTGAGCTATTTTTAGACTATCTGGAAAGACACCTTTTTCAAAACACACATTTAAAAGGTAAGATAAAGGTTGTGATAAATTTTCTGCACACCTCTTTAGAAAAACGGTGGATCATGTCCAACAGATTTGGTGTTTTTAAGAGATATTATTGTATTGTAAACTTCTTGTGAATCTGTTGGTTGAAGAAATATTGATTTCTTATTGTATTTTGCATTTTTTGGTGGTTTATTTGTGTTTTGTTGATTTTTTCCAACATTTACATAGTGGTTGTTTAGTTTGTTTAGTACCTCTTCTTCTTGGAGGTTTCCTGTATTTAAGTCTTTCCAATTAAATTTATTATTTTTTGATTTTTTCATACGTACGGTTTCATTTACCACATTCCACGTAGCTTTAACTTTATTATCGGAGTTTTTTATGGTGTTCGAAAAAGCATTTTGTTTTGCTAGGCTTACTTCATTCTCAACCTTATTCATTTTTTGACAATTCTTGTTTTCTCTCCAACGAACTAATAACTCTTCTTTCTAGAATACGCATACCGTTAAAATAAAGTATCGCCAACATCTCGGTTTGTTTGTAAACAAATAGTATGTATATTCAGGCCTGAACAATAACAGTTACCAGTAACTGGTATTGTTGTCTCTGTTAGAACAAAGATGTGCGAGTAAGACAGACGAATGTTTATGTTGCCGACGTTTTTGTCAGTTTTAACGAATGAAATGCCTATTCTAGAGAAAAGAGTTATTAGTTCGTTGTTTCTCTCGCACCCTACCACGGATAAGCCTTCTAAGAAACACGCGAAATAAGCGGCGAATGATTTCAGAAGATAGCGATTTTTACCGCTGCGAACCTGTTTCAACAAAAAGGTAAAGTTTTATTGGGGCATAGGCTGTGTTTTATAACAATTTAACCATGTTTTATATTTTTAAAAAGCATTTTCCCAAATCCTTTTTGGTATGCCATTTTTCACTTTACCATTTACATCGTAAACCTTGGCGTCTACCTTAGCAACCTTATCATTCTACGTTGGCAACCTTGGACACAAAAATTTTCACACAATTGGTATAGTTGAGCTTGGTCTTCTTTCGTCTTCTTTTTTCTTTGTTCTTCGTTTTGTTCTAGAATTTTCTGTAATCTGTGTTGGTCTTTTTGACGTCTGTTTAACATCTCGGCGTCTTCTTAACGTCTTCTTGACATCCTCGACGTCTTCTTGACGTCTTCTTGACATCCTCGACGTCTTCTTGACGTCTTCTTGAAGTCTTCTTGACGCTTTCTTGACGTCTTCTTTACGTCTTCTTGACATCCTTTTGGCGTTTTCTTGACGTCTCCTTGACTTCTTGACGTCTCCTTGACGTCTTGGCGTCTTTTTGACGTCTTCTTGGCGTCTTCTTGATGTCTTCTTGACGTTTTCTTGACGTCTTCTTGACGTTTTCTTGACGTTTTCTTGGCGTCTTCTTGTCTTCTTGACGTCTTCTTGAAGTCTTGACGTCTTCTTGGCGTTTTCTTGACGTTTTCATGACGTCTTCTTGACGTCTTCTTGGCGTTTTCTCGACGTCTTCTTGACGTTTTCTTGACGTCTTCTTGGCATCTTCTTGACGTCTTCTTGGCGTCTTCTTGACGTCTTCTTGGCGTCTTCTTGGCGTATTCTTGGCGTCTTCTTGGCGTCTTCTTGGCTTCTTCTTGGCGTCTTCTTGACGCCTTGGCGTCTTCTTGACGCCTTCTTGGCGTCTTCTTGACGCCTTCTTGGCGTCTTCTTGACGCCTTCTTAGCGTCTTCTTGACGTCTTCTTGGCGTCTTCTTGGCGTCTTCTTGGCGTCTTCTTGGCGTCTTCTTGACGTCTTCTTGGCGTCTTCTTGACTTCTTGGCGTCTTCTTGACGTCTTCTTGGCGTCTTCTTGACGTCTTCTTTTCTTGGCGTCTTCTGACGTCTTCTTGAAGTCTTCTTGACGTCTTGTTGACGTCTTCTTGACGTCTTCTTGGCGTCTTCTTGACGTCTTCTTTTCTTGGCGTCTTCTTGACGTCTTCTGACGTCTTCTTGAAGTCTTGTTGACGTCTTCTTGACGCCTTCTTGACGTCTTCTTGACGCCTTCTTGACGTCTTCTTGACGTCTTCTTGACGTCTTCTTGACGTCTTCTTGTCGTCTTCTTGACGTCTTTTTGGCGTCTTCTTGACGTCTTCTTGGCGTCTTCTTGACGTCTTCTTTTCTTGGCGTCTTCTTGACGTCTTCTTTTCTTGGCGTCTTCTTGAAGTCTTCTTGACGTTTTCTTGACGTCTTGTTGACGTCTTCTTGACGCCTTCTTGACGTCTTCTTGACGTCTTCTTGACGTCTTCTTGACATCTTCTTGACGTCTTCTTGACGTCTTCTTGACGTCTTCTTGACGTCTTCTCGACGTCTCGACGTCTTCTTGGCGTCTTCTTGGCGTCTTCTTGGCGTCTTCTTGACGTCTTCTTGAAGTCTTCTTGACGTCTTCTTGACGTCTTCTTGAAGTCTTCTTGGCGTCTTGACGTCTTCTTGACGTCTTCTTGGCGTCTTCTTGGCGTCTTCTTGACGTCTTCTCGACGTCTTCTTGACGTCTTCTTGGCGTCTTCTTGACGTCTTCTTGGCGTCTTCTTGACGTCTTCTTGTCTTCTTGATGTCTTCTTGTCTTCTTGACGTCTTTTAGACGTCTTCTTGACGTCTTCTAGCCGTCTTCTTGACGTCTTCTAGACGTCTTCTTGACGTCTTTTTGACATCTTCTTGACGTCTTCTTGACGTCTTCTTGACGTCTTCTTGACGTCTTCTTGACGTCTTCTTGACGTCTTCTTGGCGTCTTCTTGGCGTCTTCTTGGCGTCTTCTTGGCGTCTTCTTGACGTCTTCTTGACGTCTTCTTGACGTCTTCTTGACGTCTTCTTGACGTCTTCTTGGCGTCTTCTTGGCGTCTTCTTGAAGTCTTCTCGACGTCTTCTCGACGTCTTCTTAACCTCTTCTTGACGTCTTCTTGACGTCTTCTTTTCTCTTGTTGCCCTAGAAGTTTCTGTTGTGGTACCGCAGGTTTGGCCAAAAGCTCATCCATTTCTTTTTTCTTTTTTGCCATACTTGTTGTATTTATCATGATAAAAGTCCAAATGAGAATTAAAAATTCATAAAATAAAAAAAAAATAAAGTCGTAATTAAAAGAAAATCCATGTGCAAAAAAAAAATAAAAAAATAAAGAAAATTAAAAAAAAATAAAAAAATCTAAAAATTAAAAAAAAAGTTATAACAAGCCAAAAACAAGGTTTTCCTGTATAAATTTTACTAAAATCTGAAAATTATTTGTCATTTATTTATTTATTTAACAACTTAAAAGGACAAAGTTCCCTTTACAAAGCTGTTTTAAAAAATGTAACATAGTAGAGGAAAGTCGCCCAATTTCGGATACCATTTACAATGTATTCAATATTTAATACTCGGTATTACTTTTTGATATTTTTTTTATATAACCAGATACAACTTATTATAGCGAACCATGATTTATTATAAAAGCAATTTTATTACAGTTTATTTTTTCCAAAAAACACGGTTAAAAAAAATCAGCGCATTTTAGTGCATTTGAAAAAGGGCTCCTAATTTCGGACATATCCGAAAAAATTTTTTCAAGAGTAGATCTGGATCCCATTGCTTATGTTTCTTGTTATTCCTTCACATTTAAGACGTAATTTAATCATTAATACTATAGGAACTATAATTTTAGATTCCCAATTTCGAATATCTTAGTATCTTAGGTATTTTTCGTTTTTTCAAAATTGTTTATCTTAGTTTGTTGTATCATTATAAAAATAATAATTAATGGTTGGTTATCCTGAATAATAATTACCTTGCGGATATCCGAAATTGGGAATCAAATGCACAAAAATGGTCTATTAGGCAACTTTCTGCTTTTTAGATTAGAAATTTGTAGAATGTTTACGTTTTCAAATTGCTTAATTATGAATAGTGGATCAACTTAACTAACATCATAACTTACCCAAGACAGAATCACGAACTTTTATAACGATTATTTATAAAATAAACAAGCATAATAATGCAACTGAGCACAAAACTGCCATTTGCAATATAAACGATTTGTGCTGCCATTTAAAGGGGAGAAGCTCTACCGTTATCATATTACAGGACGGATTTAGTTGGACTTTTGGCCTCACATAAAAGTAGGTTTCTGTTTACCTTTGCAGACAGTATCTTAAATACACTACTATCCGAAATTTGGAAACCATCCGAAATTAGGCGCATTTCCTCTATTACTTTTACAGCTCTAAAATTAACCTTAATAAAAGTTTGTAGTTAATCTACATAGCCACGCTAGATAGAGCAACTCTAACAAAAATTGACAAATAATTAAAATTTGGCGTCTAATTAAAAATTTATTTCTATTAACTTATTGTTTATTTATTACTATTAATTTATTGTTTATTTATTTATTTATTTATATACTTCAACAAAGTTAAATTTTCCTCCCAAAAATTAACCACTGGGATTTTACTGTGAGTGTTTCTGTATTGTTCTAACATTCCTTTGCCAGGATCCATTGTCTGTTTTCTTCGTCAATTTTGTTCATTTATATTGGGTAACCAAAACGTGATTTACTATTTATTTTATTTTTCTATTTAATCGTATATAAATGTATACAATTGTAATCCTTTTTTTTTCAATGTAAAATGACTAAAAAAGGAATAACATTATTATTGTTTTATTGTTTTTTTTCGTTTTATTTTAATTTTATTTTAATTTTATTTTTATAAATTATTTCTTTTTTCTTTTTAGGTTTTATATAAGTTAAATATATTTTTTATAACACATTGGTCGTTAATAGAGTGCCTAAATGTGACGTTTTCTGTCAAGAAAAAGAGTAGAAACAAAAAAATCTGGTAAAAGTTGTCATTTGTTAGTTGGTAACTATGTTTTGAAACTAGCTGTCCAAATTACATGACATTTTCTGTCAAGAAAAAGAGTGGAAACAAAACAATCTGGTAAAAATTGTCATTTGTTAGTTGGTAACTATGTTTTGAAACTAGCAGTCCAAATTACATGACATTTTCTGTCAAGAAAAAGAGTGGAAACAAAACAATCTGGTAAAAATTGTCATTTGTTAGTTGGTAACTATGTTTTGAAACTAGCAGTCCAAATTACATGACATTTTCTGTCAAGAAAAAGAGTGGAAACAAAAAATCTGGTAAAAATTGTCATTTGTTAGTTGGTAACTATGTTTTGAAACAAGCAGTCCAAATTACATGACATTTTCTGTCAAGAAAAAGAGTGGAAACAAAAAATCTGGTAAAAATTGTCATTTGTAAGTTGGTAACTATGTTTTGAAACAAGCAGTCCAAATTACATGACATTTTCTGTCAAGAAAAAGAGTGGAAACAAAAAATCTAGTAAAAATTGTCATTTGTTAGTTGGTAACTATGTTTTGAAACTAGCTAACCAAATTACATGAGCGCACATTTTCAAAAAAAATGATTTTTAATGTTACTATAAGTCGGAAGAAAATGGGTTTCATTTATTAAAAACCCAATTTGGTAATAACAGAATGGAGGAAGAATATGATTAATCTTAACTGGAGAATAAGAAAATTTTAAAAATATGCGAGGTTTAACAACCTAGGCTATTTTTACATACCTGACTGTAAAAATATGCCATGAAAAATAACTTTATAAATATGTTCTGACAAATATATTAGCAAAAGAGAAACTTAATATACCCGAAAAAGGGTAAAAAAACGTTTGCTGGTTTTACATTTACCTATATTTATTTTAATGTTTCCCCTTTTTTTTTCTCGACAAAAAAACGCCACGTTAAGGTCAACGAACTAAAAACTCTTTTCTCTAGAATACGCATACCGTTAATATAAAGTATCGCCAACATCTCGGTTTGTTTGTAAACAAATAGTAGGTATATTCAGGCCTGAACAATAACAGTTACCAGTAACTGTTATTGTTGTCTCTGTTAGAACAAAGCTGTGCGAGTAAGACAGACAAATGTATATGTTGGCTACGTTTTTGTCAGTTTTTACAAATGAAATGCCTATTCTAGAGAGAAGAGTTATTAGTTCGTTGGTTAAGGTACTCTAGTCATTAATAACCAACTTTTCATAGTTAACAATACAAAAATGTTTTTAACCCTGTATATTTCGATATACACGGTACCATATAGGATTAATTCATGTTAATGTAATAAAAAAATTGTTAACACTTAAATACGGTGTACACGCGTGTATTTTTATTATTTTAAAATCGCGCTACTTGAATTTTATTTAAAGTGGCAAAATCATGCTATTTTGTAACATACCGAACAGCTATGGTAACTTCTGTACATAAAATTTATAACTTCCTCTTATCATGTCCAACAAGAACCTGATTTTCACCAAAAACTATAAACTTACTGAAATAGTTTTTTTTTTGTTTTTAAACGTGTAAAAATGTTTAAATAAGTTACTAAGTTACACTGAATGAGATTTTAATAAAACAAGTTAAAAAAATAAAAACAAAGAAAACAAAGAAAAAGTT
>OY294053.1:5028867-5076897 GCA_958510825.1 Brachypterus glaber
TTAAAAACAGATATGACTTTGGCGTATTTTTACATCGGCACTTAGAGTGCCGATGTATTGAAATCTTCGCCGATAAGTCAAAATCTTTGACCACGTTTTTTTCACATTTCTCGACGTTTTAGACCATTCTGAGTCGAAATCAGTAAAATAAATTTTTGCGCCCGTCTGTCTGTCTGTCTGGGTGTAAACTCTCTAACTCCATTTCTACATGAGATATCGACTTGCGGTTTTTTGCATATTGTTTCTTATCGTATTCCGAAGAGCTGATTAGATTTTTGGGGTAAACGATTGGGGGTAAGGGGGTAAAAATAGGGTGGAGTTTTTATCTTTAGCGTTTTTTGTTTATAATTAAGGCAATTATTATTGTATTTGGTTAATTTAGCACTTATATAAAAGATAATTTTAAATTGGTCAAAAAATGATATAAACAACGTTTTCCTAAAACGCATTGTTTTCGAGATATAGGCGTTTAAAGCAGTAAAAGGTTTTTTTAACATATCTCCCATATTTAAAACCCAATTTCAAAAAATTATATTTTAAATAAAAGCTTTTTAAGCCCTATAAAAAATGTTATATACAATTTTTTGTTAGAATATAATGTTTTAAAGATACAGAATTTAAAATCAAACAAAACACCTAGTTTGAAATTTGCAAACTAGATGGCTCTAGTGTACAATAGTGCCAATGTTTTGACAGGGTGCTTGCAACGTTTCATCTAGTATTAATATTCAATTCACGCAACTTAAATTTTTATTGGCGCACGTTCCTATTTTTGATACTCAGAACGCGAAAAAATCTCTTTAACTGTAATCTTCTCGAAAACGGTTGGTTCTACGGTGTTACACTAAGAGTACCTTTTTGTGTATTTCTAACTAAAGAATTATATTTTATTAAAAAAATGTCATAAAATACAGATAAAATAGTTTGGGCCAAAAAAGTGACTTCGCATCCCCCATTTTGCACGTCCCTGGTTAAAATTACATAAAATGATAACCTTTATTAATGTTAAATTCGTAAATTGTTTATGGGGTTAAAAAGATATTAAATAAAAACTATTTTTTAGACGCACCCTTAGGAGGGTCCTAGCTCCCCGGACCAACCTTTATAGGAACTTTTTTTCATATTTTTGTATGTAAAATCACCTCCAATTTTTTTCCGTGAGTTCTGGAACACCCTGTTTATGATACATTGCGCATTTAAGAGTCAAAACTTCACCAGAAAAAAAGGTACTTTTAATTTCGAGGAGTATTATACGTGAGAATACAATTTATATATATGTAGTATGCTGTACTGATAAGTGAAAATACCTTACCCCTACGATGGTTTTTACCCCTCTTTTCTCTGATCTAAAATCGTGCTTATTGTTTGCTTTTTAATTTATAAAATATAATTTATTTGTGGATTAATACGTTATAATTAAGAGGTATGTGTATTAAATATAAATTATATTCTCTCCCTAAATATCAATTCGTGATACTAGGTTAGGTACCGGTGCTTTTTTTTTCAAATTTTACTCATATTAATCCCAATTTTTGGAAAATGCAACTCCTGCTAAAGGAGTCGTTGCATTTTCGTCATTGGGATTAATATTCGTAAAATTTATGTAAAAAACCACTGATACCTAACCTAGTATCACTTATGATATTTTCACATCTTGTTTTTTTTGCAGATTATATTGGCTCTTTTATCAACTGCCGTGTGGGCCAGACCACAACTATCGGCCCTGTTCCCAGAACTGAATTTACACGAAGTTAAAACAACCATGAAATCCGTCCCACTTGCAGGTGACTTACTCCAAGAACAAGGAGAAATTATACCAGAAGAAGATACTGGAGAAAAAACAGAATATTTTGCTGATCAACGTACAGAAAATACTGTAAGTATTTATTTATTTAGTTTTCCTACAATCTCCTATGAAATTTATTTATTTATGCATGTTTGCCTAATTTTACGTATGTAGGTTTGCCTTAATTTACGTTGTAGATCCTACGAATTTAGCTCACCTCGTTTTATATGCCATTTTCAACCTTTTATCACAGAATTTTATGTTATCTTTTTCAATCCAAATATTTCTGTTTTTCATGTTAAAAATAGAAACTATAGTTATAAACTTACTAGATTGACCAAGATATAACTTGTGATGTTTTATTTATGTCCAGATTTTATAAAAATTACTTAATTTTTGATTTAGTTACCTTACTTTTTATATAAAACATCAACATATACGGTCTTTTTCTTATGAAATCGTAGAACAGTACAATTTTACTGTTTTATATGGGAACATATCTAAAGAAATCTAATTTAATTAGCAAACTGTCTTGGCTTGATTTACACAAGAGGCTTGCGTTATAGGCAACCTATTAAACAGCTAGGTATTGTATTGTATAATATTGTATTAAATTTAAAAACCAAGAAAACTAAAAGTAAAAGAAAATCATATGTTTAACATACATAAATTTGTATGATATTTTTTGCTTTGTATGCCTTGCTTTTCTCAAAAATTCTTTGAATAAGTAATAAAAATTAGAAAAGATTAAATTAAGAAACTTTTTTCAGGATCGTAGGAAAAATAGTGTGTATTTCGTACACTCGTGGGGTTTCCTCACTCGCCTGACGGCTTTTTCGTAAACCTTCCCACTCGCGTGAAATAAGTCACTTTCCACACTAATTATGTAATATACTATTTCCTACGACCTAGTTTGTTTGTTTGTTTGTTTGTTTAACCTCGTACTATTCTACTTAATCAAGCATCCCCTAAGTCCAGGACTTGTGTGGGCTAGTAGTAGAGGGAACCACCGGCTTATACTGACTTTCGAACCAGTTTCTAGGGAGTGTCCGTTTCACTTAGCACCTTCGCCAAATTTCAATTATTAATTAACTGAAAAAGGCAAATCGGCGCCAGTGAGAATCGAACTCACGATAGTAGACTTGCTATACATACGCGCTAGCCACTACGCTACGCCTCCCCCGTTAGTAATGTACATTCATTCTGAGAATGGGACTCTGACGTCACAGCACGTAAACTCCGCTTCGCGTCGTCCCTAAATTCTACAGACTAGTAAAAAAAACTTTACTTTTCCTTTTAGTAAAACAATATACTATTATTCTATTGCATCTAAAAGCGCCACTTTTTCTGTAATAAATCTGTACATACAGTTTTACTTTTCGCACTAGTGCACTATGGGCCAGAAGAGCTGCGTTTTTGGCAAAAAGTCGGCGAAATTGACTTTTGAATCTTAAAAAAGTAAATAGGGCTTAAACAGAATTTGTTTTTAAAAATTCAAAATACAAAATGGCGGATCCAATAGGGCGGCAAAATGAGTTAAATTTTATTAAATTCGGATAAAAATAGTTATTTAAGGGTTTTTGACGATTCTGAAATTGATAACTGAGATGATGTAATTTATACGAATATCATTTTATAAACAAATTCGGTTTTAGCATCCTCAAAATCTCCCGAATAGGACTTTTTATCAGAATCCAATAAAATCTAAAAGATTTAGCCGCCATATTGGTCCGCCATTTTGAATTTTGAATTTTTAAAAACAGATCCGGTTTCAGCCTCCTCGAAAACTCCTGGGTACCAACTTTTATCAAAATCCAATAACATCTAACAGATTTGGCCGCCATATTGGATCCGCCATTTTGAATTTTGAATTTTTATAAACAGATTCGGTTTCAGCCAACGAACTAATAACTATTCTCTCTAGAATACGCATACCGTTAATATAAAGTATCGCCAACATCTCGGTTTGTTTGTAAACAAATAGTAGGTATATTCAGGCCTGAACAATAACAGTTACCAGTAACTGTTATTGTTGTCTCTGTTAGAACAAAGCTGTGCGAGTAAGACAGACAAATGTATATGTTGGCTACGTTTTTGTCAGTTTTTACAAGTGAAATGCCTATTCTAGAGAGAAGAGTTATTAGTTCGTTGTCTAAAATACAATCTTATTTATTATGGTATTGCAATAGAATAAAAAACAGTGTATGATATACACGGACAAAAACTGTTATTAGGGCAATGGCGATTTCTCCCGTTAGATTAGACAGGGACAAAAGTTCTACCCAAAAAGGATAGAAGACATACATACACTCCCACTTCCACCCAACCAAACAAATTCTGTATTTGTTCTTTGTTGAACAAATACAATATTTACTTGGCCGGGCGAAAAGTGTAACTATATTATTTTTATTAACGAAATTACTGGCGCCATCTAAATTTTAGTAGAATTATCTTATTCTACAGATTCACTTTAGCTATGTTCGGTCGTGCCGCTCAGTGCTACACTTTCCGGCCAACCAAATAAATACTGTATTTGTTGTATGAAAAACAAATACAGTATTTATTTGGTTGGCTGGAAAGTGTAGCACAAATGAGATAGAGATAGGGTAGACGTCTTTTGTTTCATAATTCTAGTTGTAGAGAGCTCCATTAGGCTTCAAACCTCGCTCTCCGAGCTTGGGTGGTAATATCCGTAATCGCTCTAAAAATAGTTTTTTTTCGTCCTTGTATCATAAACTATTATTAGGACACAGCTGTACAAAAACGAAGAACAGTGAATCATGCCAGAAGCCAACCTGAAGATGCTTTCGAGAAGAAACCGTCTACACTTGGTGGAGTAAGAAATAAATTACCGGTAAGGTAAGTTATTTTATTTACACTGAAATAAACTTTTCGCAAAAAGAAATTAACCGACTTCTATGTCTCTAAAAAGTAAAAAATAAAAAATACTTAAGTCGGTGTCAATTTCACCATTCCCCAAATTAATTACTAACACTTATTTTTTATTTTTTACTTTTTAGAGACATAGAAGTCGGTTAATTTTTTTTGCGAAAAGTTTTTATTTTTTACTTTTTAGAGACACAGAACTTGTAGATTTCTAACGTCATCTAAGCTAAATTATAGTTGTCCTTCCATCTCGGCAAGCTGCTGACGTCACAATGCACTGTTAGTGCGTTGTGACGTCATTATGTTAAAGATAAATTTCTAAAAAATAAAAGTAATATTTTTATTTCAGCGCCCAAGAGTCCAACCAACCTTATTTTAAACGAAATACTAAAGAAAATCTTGTTAAACTTTAAGCGTTAAGTAATAATCAAACAACGACTTTTGGTAAAATCACAACATTTATCATTTAGTATTTTAATATTACAGGTCCAGAGAATCAAGTTTAGCGGCATTTAAAAGATTTTCAGTGTGTCGTAATATTTAAGTGACCCCTTAATCAAGTTATCCGGCTTATCCGAGTTATCCGATATTTCTCTAAAAATTTGGCTGGTAGTAGAACTAAATTAAGCCGTTTTTAAGTGAAATTGCGTTAAAATGATTAGATTTATCTTAATTATCCGGCTTACCCGGAATTATCTTAGCGTCAAATTAAAACGGGACCACCTCATGAATGCCCTCTTTAAGTTGCAAAAAGTTTCATCAAATTCCGTTCATTCGTTCCAAAGTTATGCGGGAACAAACATAAAAAAAAGACACGGCTTGTTGTGTCAATGGCGATTTCTCCCGTTAGATTAGACTGGGACAAAAGTTCTACCCAAAAAGGATAGAAGACATACATACACTCACTTCCACCCAACCAAACAAATTCTGTATTTGTTCTTTGTTGAACAAATACAATATTTACTTGGCCGGGCGAAAAGTGTAACTATATTATTTTTATTAAAGAAATTACTGGCGCCATCTAAATTTTAGTAGAATTATCTTATTCTACAGATTCACATTAGCTATGTTCGTTCGTGCCGCTCATTGCTACACTTTCCGGCCAACCAAATAAATACTGTATTTGTTGTATGAAAAACAAATACAGTATTTATTTGGTTGGCTGAAAATTGTAGCACAAATGAGATAGAGATAGGGTAGACGTCTTTTGTTTCATACTTCTAGTTGTAGAGAGCTCCATTTAGTCATTTTTAGATTCCAGTTTCCTAAACGATTAAGCGTGTTACCAGAGAGAAAAGTACAAAGTCCAAACAACCCGGTCAAATTAAATGAAGAAAAATCTGAAAATTTATCGCAAGCAGTCACAGAAAAAATCGAGGAAAAAGTTAAAACAGAAGAAAATGTGGAAAATACGGTAAGTTAAACTATCGGGTGTACCAGCTTACACAGATCAACAGTTTTAGCCTTACTATTAAAGCTATCGAAATATACTTTATCCAATACATACAGATAATAAGCTTTATTTTAAATAGATAAACTCAATAATAACCACCGCGTGGCTTATACTTTATTGAGTGGATAATTATTTATTTTACCCACTCAACTGTCACTTGTCAAATTATTTTCTTGTAAATGTCATTAAAATTTTTAATAATAATATGAATTCCTAAGCTATTTATTGGATAAAACCTTGTATGGCACTCATGAGTAAACCGATATTGCCCTCTCGAAAATTAACCTGCTTGGCTGACGCCTCGCAGGTTAATTTTCTCATGGGCAATATCTTACTTTACCCACTAGTACCATAAATAACTATTTCCTACGATCTAATAGAAAAGTTAACATTTCTACAAAAACAAATGAAGTTTTCAGACTTCAAAATAACCTATTTCTTAGTATTTTACTTTTCTGCTCGTTACCATGACAGCAAGCAGAAAAGTGATTTTTTTCGCGCGCACAGTATAGGCAACCGGCATGTCAATCGTAAAATAGCTGTCAGTTATTTGCGACGAGATGATGTTGGTCCGCCATTTTTTTAATATGAAATTATTATTTATTTTGAATTAAATCTTAATTTCGTGTGCTAAATATTTGTGTGCTATATATATGTTGTTACGAAAGAATTATGGAGGGTTACTGTTATTAGAATTTTACTTTTACACCCAGAAAATTTTACTAAAGTGCTGCGACCTTGTAAGGTCTGAAATTTATTTATTTATTTTAGATCGTAGAAAAAATGTTGTTTGTATTACGAGCGCAAAGTGTGAGTTCTGCTTTCGCGTGATTGCTGATCTCCGCTAGACGCCTCGATCAGCAAATTCCACGCTCAGAAATCAGTCATTTTGCGCTCTTATTACAAAAATAACTATTGTCAGTTAATACACACCCAAAAAGCTTTAAGTGTGCCTAAACAAAAGTTTTCTAGAAGCTTTTATTTCTGACATGCAACTGTAAACACCGTGTATATTTATTTCTACTTTAGAGAAGAACTTCGAGAAAAAGAGGAAACATTCTAAGAATTAATCCCGAAACTATTCAAGAAGAAGAAGAAGACGAAAACCTTTCCGAGTCGACACCCCGTAAGCAGGCAACTGTCAGAAATTACGTACCGCGCAAATATGAAATTGAACAAAATAAAGCAGCAAAGTAAGGATACGCTTATATACCCATTTAACTAAATTTGTCAATATTTCTGTCTGTCCATAGGACTTAAAATACTACTTAGGTCCTTAAGTTTTAAGACCTTAGGACACTGTTCTTCTATTTGTCTACATTTTTAGATTTTCCTTTGAACTCTCTTGCTCTTCATTTTGGAGTGCTACGCCCTTGTTAATGGTATAGGAAAATAACGTTAAAGTCGTGTCATTTTAAGAATGCGAATGCGGTCCGTATCAGGAGAAGGAGGAGGAAGGTGGCATGTTGGTTGTTGGTTGGGTCAGAGCCTGTGGCTCTCTTACCCGTGTTTCTTGCGTTTTTGTGCTGTGTATTTGTTTTTTGGTGATTGACCTTGAGGTTTGTGCTGTGCTGCGTTGATAAATCATAAACCGGTCCGTATCAAGTAGTGCCCTATACCGGCTGGAGTGTGGATTCGACCAGTGGCATACTAATATTTATAAAATTAATTGTAAATAACAGAAAAAAATAAATGAAATGACAAAACACGGCGCCTATGAGATGTTGACTGCACACATTTTAAGTTACGACGCGCCGTTCGCTGATATTCTTGTTGAATTCCTTTAGAGTGAGCGAAATTTCCAACGAACTAATAACTCTTCTCTCTAGAATAGGCATTTCATTCGTAAAAACTGACAAAAACGTAGCCAACATACACATTCGTCTGTCTTACTCGCACAGATTTTTTCTGACAGAGAAAACAATAACAGTTACTGGTTATTGATATTGTTCAAGCCTGAATATACCTACTATTTGTTTACAAACAAACCGAGATGCTGGCGATACTTTATATTAACGGTATACGTATTCTAGAGGGAAGAGTTATTAGTTCGTTGGAAATTTCCTATGGACGTACCTTACTTCAACCCACGTTTTAGCGCTCGCTTCGTGATACGCCGTAGTAATAAAAGAGATAGATAATATTAAGTGTGTCCGTGATAATTCCTACCATTCACATTCTTAAAATGTCACGACTATATATTCATGCACCATATATGGGTCATAGGACATCAGACGATATCAAGTTATAATCCATATACATATGGATCATTGGACTGACAGTGTGTTAAGATTATTTTTTTATCAAACTTTAATCTTTTATAATAATGAAGACATAGGCTGTGTAAAAAAAATGTAGGTACACCTTGTATATTTTTTAATATTAGGTACGAGTTTAATTCAAACGTGGAAGACAGTATCAACGGCCAAACGCAAACGAGAAGCGAAACAAGAGATGGCGGCACTGTGCGAGGCATGTTCTCTTACAGCGACGGCTTTTTCAGAAGGACTGTCCACTACGTGGCCGATGACAAAGGATATAGAATTATCAGGTAAGTATCAATGGGGTCCCTTTGTGCAGAATATCCCCATTATTGTGCCCCTAATTTCAAATACAGGGTGGCCCAACTCTACTAAGGCAGTGATTTTCTCGAAAACTAAAAACAGTTACAGCGTGGCCTTTGAATGGGACGGGTGCAGCCTTCTTGGCACATTCCAGTGCACCGAATTTGACATCTTTTATGATGTGCCTTGTGTATTTTTGTTTTGCCATCTTCTATGATGTGCCTAGAGTATTTTTATATTAATGTATTATGTACAAGTTAAAGTGAACCATATATTTATGGTTATTAATCGTGTGAACTGTTGAATTTTAAGTTAATAATAATGGACGTTTGAAGATAATTTTTTTTGTGTGTTTTTAATGATAACTTTTTATATTAGCGTGGAAATTACTACAGTAGTAATTTATCAGAGATAATCAAGTTCTGCAAAAACCACCATAAATGAGACAACTATCTGTAAAAAGTAGCAAAAAATAAAGAGATAAATAAGTTTTATGAGGGAATTGAGGGATGGACTTAATTTTTTGCTAGTTTTTATAGTCTCATTTACTCTGGTTTTTGCGAAACTTAATTATCTCTCTTTAAGTTTTCGTTTGGACTGCCTAAATATAGATGGGATCCGGAAGTTGTTTTTAAAATTAATCACTTTTAAAACCTAGAAATAGAAAGTAAGATACACCATTGTATTTGCAAGCTCAACGTAAATCCAAAGCAACCAAAAAATATAGGGGTGCTATTTAAAAAAATAAAGTTGGAGGTAAGTTTTTGGAGGGGGTACAGGGGGAGATTTAATTTTGGGCCAGTTTAGATATTTTTGTATTACTTAAACTGGTTTTTGCAGAAATTGATTATCTCTTTTAGTTTCTGAGGAAATCTCTGGGTTAATAGAGCCGCCCTGTAATTATTTAGCGTATTTTCATCTAAAGGGTAGTTTAACCCCATTTTAGGGCCTTTTTACCCTACTTTAAGGTATACTTCAAACACCTAAAAGTAAAAAATTTTGCCGAAAACAGGAAAGGCCTTTTTATCTTCGTGTGTTTATAAACTATTTTTCGTACCTAGTGTAGACGAAATAAAGAAAAATGCATGTTCACTATATATCCTCGTTTGGATATATTTATATCGCACGAGTCCATAGTGCATATTTGAATGAACCGACAACTATGCACACTCATTTATCCAAACGAGTACACATAGCTATTATTTTGACAAAAGTCATTTGACGCTTATAAAATTTTGAAATGTCAAAATTAAACAAAGGTAATTCTTTAAAATATACATTTTTAGAGAGTCTTGACTGTAGATCGAACGAAAAATGTTGTTCGCAACTCGTTTGCGACAAGTCCTTAGTGCACTCGAATGATTTTTTGACTTCGCTTCGTGTCGTCAAAAAAACTTCATTCTCGTGCACTAAGGACTAAAGTCGCTTACTCGTTACGAAAACTACTATTCTATTTTCAGTATGGAAGCAGTTCTTCTGGACATGGAAGGGCCCAAGATTGATTTAAATGGATCAGCTTCAGTTTCGAGTTCCGCAAATGGAGCAAGATATAATTATAGAGTTCAAAGTGTAGAAGCGGAAGGGCCAACAGGAAAAGTTATTGGATCGAGATAATATAGATAAATTGAGGTTAAATTTAAAATGTTAGGGCGTCGCCCACAGGCTCGCATAACCATAAACATAACGTTATAAGCGGCACATTAGGCCAATCACGGCAACGTTGTATGTTATGTACAGTTCATTTCAACAAAACTGGAAAAGTGGGGTTATAAAAAAAATTACATTGAGAACTATCTTTCATTTGACAAATATTTGTTTACTTGTTAATAAATTTAGTGTCAATATTGTTATTGCCACATCAATGTCAAAGTCAAAAAATGTTGATGTATTTTTTTAAAATTGAGAGAGATAAAGCAGAAAAACAAAAATACTCGAAGAATACTGGTGTAAAACCCATAATTATAATTTTTAAATTAGGGAACTATGAGGAATACCTAGTTGTAGGAGACCAATATACTAGTAGTGTTTTTTAAAAATAAAGGTATTTAAAACAAGTTTATTAGATACAAAATATATTGATACGGGGATTTAATAATAGACATTTTAGAATAGGGATATTTTAGAGCAGAAATACAGTAATTAACAATAGAGATACGCTTCAAAATCCAAATAGTATTTACTAAACACAAATGCATAGAATAACATATGATTTTTGACATGGGTAAATTAACCTTATTTTTCAAACAGGCATAACCCCATTTAAATAATCCACATTCACACAACTAAATTTTATGGAAAACATGAAATTTTACTTAACCCCACTTTTCCAGTTTTGTTGAAATCAACTGTATTATGCTTATGCGAGCCTTTGGACGGCGCTTAATTGTTGAAATAAAGTATTTAATATAGTGATGGAACATTATTTAAGCCCGGGGCTTTGTTTATTTTTTCAGAAAACAAGCCGTGAAGATATGTAATGCTACGCATTATACACTATTAACAGTAAATTTAAAACAAAATAAAAAAAAAATCGAAAAAAAAATCGGATTACTCGTTCTCGAGTTATAGTGTTTACAAAAAACATGACATTGGACAGATGGACAGACGGACATTTTCAGTTTCTTATTTTTTCATGAAACACATTTCTATATAAGAATTTTTTGTCTAGGACGTTTTTTGGCGAATTTGGAAAATTCTAAACTACCTGGCTATATCGGACTTTTAGTTGCAGCCACACAAAATTAAAAAAGTGGCATCTCCGACGGACTTGATTAGTCAATTCCTATGTATTTTGAGCCGCTGAATCCGAATCTGAGGTCGGAATTTGAAAGTTAGCTCTCATTTTCAATATAACCTCAAAAAACATATAATATCATTGCGAGTATGTTTTTTAAGGTTATATTGAAAATGGGAGGTAACTTTCAAATTCCGACCTCAGATTCGGATTCAGCGGCTCAAAATACATGGGAATTGACTAGTCAAGTCCGTCTGAGATCCAACTTTTTTAATTTTGTGTATATCTCTGCAACTAAAAGTCCGAACAAAAAAAGTTTTTTTTAAAAGATTTTTATTTTTTTGAGGAGAATTAAATAACAGTAAAAAATATAAGTTTCTATAAAAAAAAACAAAGATGACCTTGAAAACGTAAATATCCGTAAAAAAATAATACGCCATTTTGTTTCACCCATCAAAATAAACAACTTTTGATGGACATTTTTTTTTCTAAAATGCATAGTATTCTTGATATTTGAAAGTTTCAGGTTTTAAAAAACACCCGGTATATCATGTATTTATTTATTCTAGGGTTTTTGATAGACAAATTTCCCACTTTCTGGCCTTTTTACCCCTTGCAACAAAAAAACTCGACGCGATTTTTTTTTAGTATTTTAGTGTCATCGATAACAATGGAATTTTAAAGACTCATCAGGATAATCGATAAGCAATTAAATCGATTTACAAATATACTTTCTAACACTAATACCAAAAAAGTTGTAAAAGTTGTTTATATACCGGGGGCAAGCAAAAATTAGAATTAAAAAAATAGTATATTGTTTTACTAAGAGGAAAAGTGAAGCTTTTTTTTACTAGTCTGTAGAATTTACGGACGACGCGAAGCGGAGTCCGGAAACTACAGACGAGTAAAAAAAAGCACATACTATTTTTTCTTCAAGCATCCTATATTTTTTAAATATTAATTTTTGAATTTGATTTATTCAGTAATATAGTATGTTTTTTTTATTAAAATAGGCCAATAAAACCCTTTCGAAATAAAGTTAAACCTTCCTTAGCTCATTTTAAATTTTTTTCGTAGGCTAAATCGTACACTTTTCGCGATTTCGATAACTTGTCTAATGTAGCATTTGCAATTTCGGAGAGATTTGTAGGTGTATAAACCATATATTCTTCTTCAATCATTTTTAATCAATTTCACACAAGGTTTTTGCAAAGAATCTCGAGTCAACCACCTGTTTACATAATAAACAAACAAGTTTGAAGTATAGATGTCATCAAAGTCAAAGAGTGCTGCCGCCAGTGGTGGTTTTCCTTACTTTTTTTTACGGCGTACAACAATGAACTCATTTTTTTACTGTAAAAAAATAGATCACTTCTAACTAGTGTGCTCAGTTATAAAATATGAACATTTTAGTACGCTTGAAAGAAAAAAACAATTTTTTACAGTAAATATACACTTTAAACTTTATTTTACCAACCGGACTTTTATGGCGACGCTCTTTTTACATACTAATTCACTAAGAACATGAAAAAAATAATGTTTCCTTTTTTTTTGTAATATTTAAAGTACTACTTAAAAACAAAAAAAACTTTTTTTACAAAAACAGCGTGGACATGACACTTTTTAATGCAAAACTGTCGTTAGTGATGAGTAAAATGCAAGAAAGCTGTGTGCGTTTTACTGGCCACCGAGCTGTTGTATGTAGCAATCACATGGGCTTGTCGTGCACAACTCTAACAGAGGCGTAGCTTTAAACGAAGAGCGTTTTCTTTTCAAACTGTTCGGCACTTTATAATCGCACGGTATACATAGTTTAACCCTAACCCTCCCGAGATAAAAATAATGATAAATTCTCGATTTAAGTGTGTTTTTTTATATTTGCTATGCTTCAAAAGAAGAAAAATAAATAAAAATAAACCATTTTTTTTCAGTTTTTGGCAGAGTTATCGTTTTTTTATATTTGCATGCATAGAAAGTCTACAAAAGTATTTTGGATTAATATTGCCTAAAAAAAAGAGAAGTAAAGTCACAGTTGTGACACTCTGGAGCGTAAGGGTTAAAGTATCTGTTTACATTGTAAAAAATAAATATGTAATTACACATAATACATGTAAATGTGATTCAATGCAAATACATGTAAAATTTACTAGATTTTTTTACATGTACATAATTTTACAATTTTACATGTAATTTTACAATTTTACCTGAAATTTTAAGATTTTATATGCGCATTACATGTAATAGATGTAATATTCATATAAAAGCGTAAATTTACATGTAAAATCTAGTAAATTTTACACAGTTGACTGTAAAAAATAAATTTGTAAATTTACATGCAGAATCATAGGTAATGTGTTGCCAAGCAGAGAAAAGGAAAACTTACGAGATTCTACATGTAATTTTACTTGTCCCTGCCCGGCAACACATTACCTATGATTCTATTTATTTTTTACAGTGAGTGTACTTTAAAAAATAGTATTTATTCAATACATAGAGATAATGAGACAATTACCAGCTTTATTTTAAATAGACAAACTCAATAATAACCCCCGCGTGGCTTTTACTTTATTGAGTGGATAATTATTTATTTTACCCACTCAACTGTCACTTGTCAAATTATTTTCTTTTAAATGTCATTAAAATTTTTAATAAAAATATGAATTTTTAAGCTATTTATTGGATAAAACCTTGTATGGCACTCATGGGTAAACCGATATTGCCCTCTCGAAAATTAACCTGCGAGGCGTCAGCCAAGCAATATCTTACTTTACCCACTAGTACCATAATAGTTATTTATGGTACTAGTGGGTAAAGATATTGCTGCGAAATGAGAAAATTAACCTGCGAGGCGTCAGCCAAGCAGGTTAATTTTCGAGAGGGCAATATCGGTTTACCCATGAGTGCCATACAAGGTTTTATCCAATAAATAGCTTAGGAATTCATATTTTTATTAAAAATTTTAATGACATTTACAAGAAAATAATTTGACAAGTGACAGTTAAGTGGGTAAAATAAATAATTATCCACTCAATAAAGTAAAAGCCACGCGGGGGTTATTATTGAGTTTATCCATTTAAAATAAAGCTGGTAATTGTCTTATTAACTGTATGTATTGGATAAATAACTATTTTTTATTCTAATTTTTGATTGCCCCTGGTAAATGAATACCTCGATCCGACCAGTGTTAATATGTGCTATTTGGATACATTTCGTAGTTTTGCAGGAGGAAAAGTAGATTATATAGATTATATTTTAAAGTGCATTTTGATAGCCTAGACCTTAGTAACTTTTGTGGCAGTACATATAAATAAATACATTTAAAATCTTAACTCAGTTTTCGAAAAATGCTTAAACAAGTGACAGTGTTAGCCTTAATTGGCACCGTTTATTGCCAGCGGCATCTAGATTCTACAAATACAAACCAGGTTCGACAAATACATCAATCATACCATCTAATAACTCAAGTTCAACCAGTGATCCAAGGTCAACCAAGGTCTCAAGACCATTTAATAACTCAAGGCCATGCAACAACTCAAGGTCATACAATGACTCAAATGCAATCAATAACCCAAGGTCAACCAATAACTCAAGGTCCTACTCCAATAAATCAAGGCCGTCCAATGATTCAAGGTCAGCCAATAAGTCAAGGCATGCAATCAACTCGAGCTCGAAATTTATCTCAAAATCCTTTTTTCACTCAAGGTGAACCAATGACTCAAGACCAAGTAATAACTCAAGGTAGTCCAATAAGTCAAGGCCAGCCAATAAGTGAAGGTCAGAAGTCAGCTAGATCTCGGATTTTATCTCAAAATCCTTTTTTCACTCAAGGGCAACCAATGACTCAAAGCTATCCAATAACTCAAGGTACTCCAGTAGGTCAGGGTCATCCAATTATTCAAGGCCAGCAGGGTCAGGGTCAGCAGTCAACTAGAGATAGAATTTTATCCCAAAATCCTTTTTTCACACAACAAAGATTACAGTTAGAACAAAAAAATGTTTTTAATGGAAAAGATACAACTGCAGCAGCGCCATCTGCCGAAAATGTCCAAGAACTATTACAAAATCCCTTCTTTTTAATGTTTTATAAAGAATTTCAACGTCAATTGCAGGCTCAGCAATCTACTGAACAAGTAAGTATATTTTTTGTTCGCTAATTTTCATCATAATCATCATCATAATAATACAAGGTGTTTAGATATTAAATAAAGGGGATTCTACATCACAAAACATGAAAAACCAGCATAGAAACATAGGCCCGGAAACGACGGATTTTTTTGTAAAAAATATAGATTCCTTGAGTAAAAATACATAAAAATTGTCATACAGTGTAACGCTGTAGGAGCAACCGTTTTTAGAAAAATACAATTAAGAGAAAGTAACATTTTGTGTCACCAAAAACTTTACTTTTTAAAAGGCTATTACTACTTTAATATTAAATTAAGGTGTTTCGGTGAAGAATACTTTTTGCTTAGTTTTTAAATGAAGAATCACCCTGCAGCATTAAAATTTTATTATTATTTGTGCTTTTTTTGTTTCCTATTCAATATGTTCATCTTCGAAGGGCCGTAGCTCCGTTAGGGCGTACTTCCGGACATATGTTCCATGTTGGTTTTTCATGTTTTGAGATGTAGAATCCCCCCGTTTATTTAATGCCAAAAGACTAGTGGTCGACTTGAGGTGTTCATTTGTAAGAGAACGTTCAAGTATTACGTAACGCAAATTTTGATCATTTGGACTTTTGGAGACCGTTGTATTCCTATGTATTTTGAGGCGCTGAACCCGAATTTGAGGTCAAAACAGCACCTCGTCCGATTAGTTTTGAAGATAACCTCAAAAAAGTAATTTTCGAGTATAAATATGTTGCCCAGCAGGTGTCAGTAAAATGTACGAGATTTAACTTGTAATTTTACAATTTTTTAGGAAATTACATGTACATATACATGTATGTAATAATCCTAAAATATTGTAAAATACAAGTTAAATCTTGTAAATTTTACGTGCACCTGCTTGGTAACATATTACCTCTGATTTAGCATGCAAATTTACGCTTTTTTTTTGCAGTGTAACGATTCGTTACTAACGAATAATAATTTTTGAGGTTAACTCGAAAACCAATTGTATGAGGTGCTGTTTTTACCTCAAATTCGGATTTAGCACCTCAAAATACATAGGGTATACAATGGTTTCGAAAAGGGTATTTGACCTTTTTATTGCTTTCCCATTTGAAAAATTTTCAAAATTTCGGAAAGCTTTGTATTCGTGCAAAAATTTTCAAATTTTTTTTTTGTGTATTTTTGCGTTTTATGACGTTTTATGTCGATATAAATCAATTTCGATCAAAAAAAAAATTGTCGGTCGATCTGTCTGTCCGGGAAATCTTGTGGGCACGATAACTTAAGAACGCTTTAAGCTAGAGAATTGAAATTTGGCATACAGGTATGCTACCAAAAGTTCTCGCTCGGGATTGTTTTTGGTAAACATTGGGGTGCGGAAAGGGGGGCAAATGGGGAAAAATACATTTTTTTTAGAAAATTTTGAAAATTGCTATATATGGGTTTTTGAGGTTGCTGAAATTGAATCTGATAAAAAAAACTTTTCTAATTCCACCCCCGAGGGGGTGAGGGGTAAATATTTTTCAATATTATTAATATTTTCTTCAAAATTGATATTTAGAGGTTTTTGGGGTCGACGAATATGAATCTAATGATACTTTTTTTCTAATTTCACCCCCTACAGGGTGGGTGTAGTTTTCGTGAAAACTGGTGTATTGCGGTTTTAGAGGTTGCTGAAAGTGAATCTGATAATAAAAATATTCTAAATCCACCCCCTGAGGGGCGAGGGATAGTTTTCGTGAAAATTGGTATATTGGGCTTTTTAAGGTTGTTGAAAGGGAATCTGATTATAACAAAATTCTAACTTCACCTCCAAAGGGGCAGAGGGTAGTTTTCGTGAAAATTGGTATACTAAGGTTTTTATGGTTGCTGAAAGTGAATCTGATAATAGAAAAAATCCATTTTACGCGCGGAGGTGAAAAATGGGAAAGCTCTTTTACTAGGCAGTGTATTTTTTTGTGTGGCTGTGTTATTCATTATAAAAAATGTCCTACGCATGTCCTAAAAAAACTAGTGAGGTAGATAAGTACGGAGCCCTTAATGAACTAACCTAACTCGAACCTGTTCAATTTTTTAGACTCATCTGGAACCCGAACCAACCAGAAAAAATTTAATAACCACGCCTACACCTACGAATCCGACGCCTGCTTTGATCCAACCTCAAAACAACCAATTTTTTCAAAGTTATGTAAACTCAGTGGAAACCCCACAAAGACCGCAGGATAGTGGGTCGCTTGTATCCCCTACTAAACAACAAAATTTAGAAAAACCTCAACAAATGTTGGAAGTTCAGCAAAAAAGAATTAAAAAACCCTCGACTAATGATTTTGGTACATTCGGCAACACTGTCGAAGTTCAGCAAAAAAGAATCAAGAAACCCTTGACTAATAAGTTTGATACATTTGGCAACACTGTCGAAGTTCAGCAAAAAAGAATCAAGAAACCCTCGACTAATGAGTTTGATGCATTTGGCAACACTGTCGAAGTTCAGCAAAAAAGAATCAAGAAACCCTCGACTAATGAGTTTGATGCATTTGGCAACACTGTCGAAGTTCAGCAAAAAAGAATCAAGAAACCCTCGACTAATGAGTTTGGTACATTTGACAACACTGGCGAAGTTCAGCAAAAAAGAATCAAGAAACCCTCGACAGATGAGTTGGGTACATTTGCAAACCGTGTCGAGATACATCCGATGTTGAATGGATTGAAGGTAACTGTGAGAGCGCCAGAAGTAGCAACCAATAAAAATGAGTTTTTGACCACAAATTCAGTTAAAAGTAAGTTTTTACATGTTACAATTTTACAATTGTAAAACTTTTTACATGTTTTTTTTGCTTTCGAGCGACCTCGAAAAAAGCAAAACAAAAATGTTTGATTTATTTATTCGTTTTAAGGTCTATAATACACGGTAAATAGGGTTCGAAATTTTAAAAAGTAATTCTACATCATAAAATATGACAAAAAGTTCCTATAAAAATATTTATTTATTTATTTTACAAAAGGCTGAAGGACTACGGTCGATGGCCATTTGGTACGTTGTGCAAAAAAGAACGTTTATTATTATTATTATTTATTATTTTATAAAATATATTTATTATTAAATTTATTAAATTTTCGGTTTTTAACGGTTTAGTATTTAATTTTTGTCCTTGAACCATGAAATTTCACCTTCAAATGAATTTTTCCTACAGTATTACAACAAGAGTACCTTTTTATGTATTTTGACCTGAGGAATCATATTCCAAAAATAAAATTACAAAAAAAATACACCGGAAAAAGTTTTGAACAAAAAACTGATAAGGATTTCTCAGGGGGCTTTTTACCTTAGTTTTTCTCTACTTCCCCCCAAATAAGGAATATTCTTAAAAATGGCGATTTTGCTCAAATTTTGTACGTTAGTAGTCAATTAGAAGCAAAAAAACACGTTATTACGTTATAATGGCGTATTTTTTTTTTTGCAAAAAAGACACGTGTCCGGGACTTTTCTGGAAAAAGTGTATTTTTCTACAGCCCGGATTCTGAAAAAATACATCTGGAGGTTTAAGAAATTCTGAAATATATATTTTTTTAATTTTAATTTATTTTAGAACTGTTTAGAAATAAGTCGTCTTGCTTATCTAATAGTTATTTATGGTACTAGTGGGTAAAGTAAGATATTGCCCATGAGAAAATTAACCTGCGAGGCGTCAGCCAAGCAGGTTAATTTTCGAGAGGGCAATATCGGTTTACCTATGAGTGCCATACAAGGTTTTATCCAATAAATAGCTTAGGAATTCATATTTTTATTAAAAATTTTAATGTCATTTACAAGAAAATAATTTGACAAGTGACAGTTGAGTGGGTAAAATAAATAATTATCCACTCAATAAAGTAAAAGCCACGCGGGGTTATTATTGAGTTTATCTATTTAAAATAAAGCTGGTAATTGTCTTATTATCTGTATGTATTGAATAAAACGTATTTATTCTTGTTTTATTTCTTTCAGTTCTACCCCAAACTTCATCCAAAATCGAAACTCCAAAAATAACTGAAACTTCAAAAATAGCCGAAAGTCCAAAAATATCCGAAACCCCAAAATTAACCAAACCTCCAAAACCAACCGAAACTGACGAATCAAAATTCGACGAGGCAGTTTTTAAAATGCAAGCCGAAAACGCCAAATACAGCTTTGCGAGCGAGTCTGACGACTCGATCAACTCAAATTTTAACCAAAGACAGGAAGTCAGGGACGGACTGAACGTAAAAGGAAAATATTCATTTAGTGACGGCTACTACAGAAGGACTGTGCAATATGAAGCGGATGAAAAAGGATATAGAGTTATCGGGTAAGATTTATATGTATAGGTAAGGGATTACGTAACGCAAAATTTGGCCATTCTTCACCCCCCCCCCCCATGTAACGCGGCATAACATTTTTGAGACACACCCACCCTCCCTCATTTGTTACGTAACATTTTTTTGAGAAAAAGTAAGAAAATTGAAAGAAAATTTTGCTTTATGGTTTAAACCGGTTATTGCTTCCGTGTTTTAACCCAAAACCGGTCTGATGTAATTTCCGCAACCGGTTAACCGAAAACCGGTTATTGGCCATCTATAATTTGTTTTTGTTTAGAGGATTTAGTCAACTGTTAACCACGCCGTGTGCAATAAAATTTGCAAGGAATCCGTATCTTTAGGCCTATATCATTGTTAAAAACGTGATAAAATAAACATTTTGCAATTTTTTAAGTGTTACTAACGCCTACCCCCCCTCTGTAACGCGGCGTAAAGTTTTCGAGAACTCCCGACACCTCCTAGAGCGTTACGTAATACTTGAACGTTCCCTTAGCAGCAATAAATACCATTGTTAAAAAAAATTAAAAAAATAATTAAATTAAAAAAAACCCCAGGGAACGTTCAAGTATTATGTAACGCAAGACAAGTTTCTTATTTCTTCATGTAACAAATTTATATTCAAGAATGTTTTGTGTAGGATATTTTTTGAAAATTTTGGAAAATTCACAACTACCTTATACTCTCTCTCTCTCTGTTTATTTGGTCTTTTTCTTCCGAATAATTAACCAGGGTTTCTCTATATAATCATGAGGTTTCCAGTGCGCAAGTACTAATCGGATATGTATCCTGACTTGCGCACTATCACTGATAAATTACTAGTGTAGTAATTTCCACGCTAATATAAAAAGTTATCATTAAAAACACAAAAAAAAAATTATCTTCAAACGTCCACTTAAAATTCAACAGTTCACACGATTAATAACTATAAATATATGGTTCACTTTAACTTGTACATATTAAATTAATATAAAAATACTCTAGGCACATCATAGAAGATAGTAAAACAAAAATACACAAGGCACATCATAAAAGATGGCAAATTCGCTGCACTGGAATGTGCCAAGAAGGCTACATCCGTCCGATTCAAAGGCCACGCTGTAACTGAACTACCTTATACTATTCTAGCGCTGTAAATAGTATAATAATGATGAAATAAAAATTCCAGATTAAAAGAAAAATCCGGAAAAATCCCTGATTTTTAAAACATGTTTTTAATTTCCCGACTTTTCCGGAATGTGGCCATCCTAAAAATTAAATCTAACTTTCTTTTTTCTAGTGAGGAAGTTGAACCAATAGGAAGTGGTCCATTGTTCAATCCAGACGGCGAGGCAAAAATTAGTTCCTTTGTAGATGGCAACGCTGTAAACTACAGAATCACCAAAGATGACATTCAGGAAAAGCCCCACCTACCGTTAACGATTAACAAGATGTTGTAGATCATTTTGAGACAGAAAATAGCGATTTTGTGGCCTAGAAAAAATATTTTTTTACAAATAAAATAACTATGAATTAAATTAATTCAATTAAAACACCTTATAATTTTTTTTATAAAATAATTTTAGTTATTACCCTTTTACGCCACCCTGATTTTTCCCAAAAACAATCCTATCCAAAAATTTTGCATAAGGAACCAATGTTCCAAATGTAAAGCGCAAAGCGTTCTGGAGTTATCGTGGACAGACCGACAGATATTTTTTTCATGGAAATCATATTTTTTGTATATAAAACGTGGAGAAACGTAAAAAAGCTTTTTTTTAATTTCTACTTTTATATTTTAGAATTCTAAAATTAAAACTATTTTTTCTTCAAGCGCACTAAAATGTTCATATTTTATGACTGAACACACTAGTTAGAAGTCATCTATTTTTTTACAGTAAAAAAATGAGTTCATTGTTGTACGCCATAAAAAAAAGTTAGCTAGCACAACCACCACAGCACTGTTTGACTTTGATGACAGCCATACTTCAAACTTGTTTGTTTATTATGTAAACAGGTGGTTGACTCGAGATTGAGAGATTGATTAAAAATGATTGAAGAAGAATATATGGTTTATACACCTACAAATCTCTCCGAAATTGCAAATGCTACATTAGACAAGTTACCATCGAAATCGCGAAAAGTGTACGATTCAACCTACGAAAAAAATTTAAAATGAGCTAAGGAAGGTTTAAGTTTATTTTGAAAGGGTTTTATTGGCCTATTTTAATAAAAAAAACATACTTTATTACTGAATAAATTAAATTCCAAAATTAATATTTAAAAAAAATATATAGGATGCTTGAAGAAAAAATAGTAGGTTTCACTCAGAGGAAAAGTGCTTTTTTACTCGTCTGTAGTTTCCGGAATCCGTAAAAAAAGCTTCACTTTTCTTCTTAGTAAAACAATACAATATTTTTACTTATGTAAGACTTTTTTTGGGGAAAGGGAAAAAGCCGAATTAATGATGATTCTACGTACACGGAAAAAAAAATTATAGCTAGGAGCGCTATAACTCACATACCAAGCAAATTATAATCGCTTATTATATAAATACAAGGCTTTCTCTTACAATTATGGCAGTCAGTGTAAAAATTTATATGAAATACTTTAATTGTTTAGTGAATAATAAAATATAACTAATAGTATGGTATTTATAGCTTAAATAGATTTAATTATTGTCCGTGCTAATAATTTTTATAATATAACAAAATTTCTGTAAATTTATAATAGTGCCTGTAATAAATATAATCGTGTCTGTAATATATATAATCGTTTCCAATTTTTTTTTAACATTATTAGTTATTGTGTCCCTTATAATCTATAGCTTAAATCACTATAATTTGCCACTGTTACCAAATATCTTATAATGTATAGCGCAGAGCCCACTAATTTCTTTCCGTGTATAAAAAAGTTCCTTTAGACATCATTAGACTATGGAGACGTTTTTCGGATTAAATTTTGTTTTTTATATTTCATCCCTTATGTTTTAAATTACCCTGTACATATTTTAAATTTTTGTAAGACCACCGTGTAGGTATTTGTTTGCCGTTCCTAAACCTGTCAAATTAAACGTGTGACAAGTAAATCTAACCTATCAAAATCCCAAAGTTTCCAAGAAAATTTCAAATTTTCAAGCAAATATTACAAAGTATGACATAAACTATAATGAAAAAAGCCGGAAAATTTATCAATTTAAAAGCCGATGGAAATTTACAAATAAATGTCAAATGATAGTTTCCAATTCAAAGAATTTTTTTATGGGGGCTCAGCAGCTCTTATCAACGTCACCATAACTTACCCCGTGTCGAAATTAATGTTTAGGCAGGTCAGTAATTCGCTATATTAATACCGTAACACGGGGTTACTTTGTCCGGCGGAACAACTTCGCCCCGTTAGCATTTTTTATGATGATTTTACGTTTTCTACATGGAGAATTTTTACCGTAAATATTGCCATTGATATCCAGTAAATAACAAATATGTTTACCGTAAATAATCGTAAATTTACAATTATTTTGAAAAAATTTGGGTTTTTATGGACTTTTTCTGTAATCCATGGTAATATTTACTGATAATTACTATGAAAAATTCCGCACAAACTGATTTGTACCAAAAAAAAACTCCGCTTCTATTTAAAATTTGGACTTTTTTTTGCAGCTTTTATCAAAGTTACCATAACATATTAATACCGTTACACGGGGGTACTTTGTCCAGCGGGAACAACTTTGCCCCGCTAACATTGTTGATTAAGATTTGTACTTTATATACAGGGTGATCCATAACTGGCATGCCAAAATTTAAGAGGTGATTCTAGATCCAAAAATATAAAAAAAGTTCCTATAAAGGTTGGTCCGGAAATGAGCCCTAAGGGATCTAGGGCCCTTTAAAATTGTAATAAAAATAAGGTTTTTAATTAATAACTCGGGTACCGTTTAAGCTAGAGCGGCGAGCTTTTGCATGTATACTAGTATTAATAAGGGCAATAAGTTTATGTTAATTTATTTTTTTAATTTATCCAGAGGCGTGCCCAGACGGACAAAATATATGAGGCTTAAAACATTTTTGCCCCAAACTTTTCTATGTGTATGTTTTTTGGATTTGTTGTAAAAAATATAGATTTCTAGAGTAAAAATACATATAAAATATCATATAGTGTAACACTGTAGGAGCAACCGTTATCAAAAAAAAAATGCAATTAAGAGGAAGTAACATTTTGTGCCACCAAAAACGTTACTTTTTAAAAGGCTATTACTCCTTTAATATTAAATTTAGGTGTTTTGGTGTATAATACTTTTTTGCTCAGTTTTAAATGAAGAATCACCCTGCAGCATTAAAATTTTATTGGTGCTTTTTTTTGTTCCCCATTCAATACGTCATCTTCGAAGGGCCCTAGATCCCTTAGGGCTCATTTCCGGACCAACCTTTATAGAAACTTTTTTTCATATTTTTGGATGTAGAATCACCTCTTAAATTTCGGTACTCGAGTTCTGGAACAGGCTGTATGGAGAGATTTTTTAGTACTAGTTACCGTTAAAACCCAGTAATGGCGATTTAACCAAATTACAAAATATTATATTTAAAAGCAACACTGGACAGAGTACCACGTCTAAATAAACTACCTAAATGAAAAATTAACTTTTTCAGATGTTACATGGAATAAAAATTAGAAATGCAGGTTACCAACTTAAAAATGAAGGCTTCTTTTACCTATATCGCGGCATCCTGCCGTGCCTAATTCAAAAACCCATATCCGTAAGTCTAATGTTTGGAATCTACGAGGAAATCCGTAGACCTCTGAGCCAAATGGGCGTAAACCCTTACATGTGCAAAGTATATGGATCAATCGGTTCGGGCTTGATTGAAACGTCACTACTAATGCCATTTGAACGAATTCAAACCATCATGGCCGACTCCAAGTATCACGAACAATATACAAACACAGCAAACGCTTTGAAAAATTTACGACAATTTGGAAAAAAGGAATACTACAGGGGATATACGGCCGTTTTATTTCGAACAACCGTAGCAACCACTACCTTTTTCACTCTTAGAGATGAAATACGGTCCATGTGCCCCAAAAAGGAAAAAAATAGACCGGTATTTGGCATGTTTGTGGACTTTTTATGCGGAGCTTCAGTTGGTATTATTGTGTCGACGTTCGTTTATCCTGTGAACGTTATCAAGGTGGCCATGCAAAGCAATATTGGCGGGGAATTTGAAAATCCATGGTTAGTTTTAAAAGACACGTACAAAAAACGCGGAAATAAGATATGGAATTTGTATCACGGTGCTGGTACTAATTGCTTAAGAGCAATGTTAAGTTGGGGCATTGTAAATGTCGCATATGAGTTTATGAAAACAGTAATTTAAGATAACTGTACTTTTTATTATAAATAAAAAATTAAAATTTAATTTTAACATGTTGTGAAGTCGAAAATTCTATCACTAATGTTATAAAGTGGAAAATTCGGTTATAGCCGAGCAGAGATTATAACTTTTATTATAACTTACTTAGTTAGGTTGGCCATCCAATCTTCTATCGTATTTAAAGTATTCCCAAGTGGAGAATATACTTAACCACGTATCACTTTATTGGGGAGCTTAAGTTCTAGTGAGATGGTGCTTTGGAAACAGATTAAAACTATTAATTCTTAACTTAAGATAATATATTTAATAAATTGAATTGAATTGAATAAATTCTTCAAGAACATGAAAGATCAATTCTTACTTCTAAGTCATACTTTTATGCAAAGCCCTTAAATTCTAATTTCCATTATATATTAGTTTTCCATTAAATACTTCTAAATTAAAACATTCTATGTTTGAAATCCCAACTATTCACAATCATTTTCAAAGCCCAATTTATTGTTCACATTTTTCCTAGTGTAAATATTAAAACTGGTTCGTATAAGTCATTTAAATAAGTTTACAGAATATTTTTCAAATTTCATTAATATTCGTCAAAATTTTTATCAGTGTTCATACTAACAATATTTATAAGTGTCCAATATAATTTTTAAGTCTGATATTACAAGTCTCAAAATTTTTCTATTTTTTAATTCAAGAATAATTCTCAAAATTATTTCTCACAGAAACTAAATTTTCACTTTTGAAATTGACATGGAGACACTCTAAGTAATGCTGAATAATATCTGAATTTTTTCATCAGTTTATATAGGATTTCCAAAATGAAAACTCATTTGACAAGGCTTTTAGCGCAAAATATTTCTAGAGACACCGACTATATTTAATTACCCCGACAAAAGAGTTCCAGTCTCATCAATTTGCAAGCTTATTACTATTCCTGACATCTGAAACGATCATACAATTAAAATTATGAGTCAACTTTTAAGTTATACCGACAAGGGTCACCGAAAAAGGGTCCGATCTAATGTAGAACAAGCCGGACTTTGCCGAAGCAAAAATATTATTTTAAATTTTTTAACACCATATAAAATATGCGGATCATAACAAACTAACAACTAATTAAGGGCGGCAACACGTTATTAAAATCCGAAAAAATCAAAACATTGATTTTTGCATTTTCGGATCTCATCAAAAAGCCTAACATTTTTTTGCCATATTTAGCATACCTATATTACACAAATTTTAACTTTTTTATATTCCAGATGGCGTGGTCCATTGAAATTCGTCCAGCAAAGGGCTATATAAGTACTATATAGGTACTGTAAAAGTTTTAAACCAAAATATTTATTCATACATTTTTTACAGCACTTTAAAAATATTACTTTTTTGAAATTGCCCTATTTTGAGTTTTGAGATTTTAAAAATCTGAAAATTTTACACTCTATATGTTAACATTCCAGAAAAAAAAACTCAAGAATGCTTTTTGCTTGATTGTTACTAATTATAATAATAAATTTTATTCTAAATTGCAAAAAATATTACTATTTTTACTGACTTATTACCTATCTAGTTATCCATGACAAATTGATATGCAATCAAATCGCTAAAAAAACAACTGAATCGAATCTTTTGCGCGAGGTTTCATTATCAGATTAGCTTAGTTTTTATTAATTGGTGTTAAAATGTTTTTGTTATAAAAATATTAATACTTCTGAAACCGTTCTATAATTATAAATATTGAAATTGAATTTACAAATCCAAAACAACAAGTTTTAGTTAGGGGACCAAAAATCACTTTTTACTCTAGGGCCACAAAGTCTAACTTTTCGCCCGCAAAAATGAACAAAAAGTGAGTCACTTTTAGAATAAATCGAATAAAAAAGTATAATACGGTGTTTTGAATCTTTTTCCTACCAATTTAAAAAAATATTTTCCTTAAAATTATTTATTAATTTATTTAAAATTTAGCAAATATCTTTTAACAGTGTATAATATACATACAATATCTTTACCCATTACTTTAGATGAAGATCTACATCCAAAAAAACTGCATTTTTTCCTGGTAGCAGAAAAAAATTATTCAGGTATTTTTATTTTA
This sequence comes from Brachypterus glaber, assembly GCA_958510825.1. Lineage (NCBI taxonomy): Eukaryota > Metazoa > Arthropoda > Insecta > Coleoptera > Kateretidae > Brachypterus > Brachypterus glaber. Next base: position 5,056,181 of record OY294053.1, read on the forward strand.
TTTACTTTAATGATTAAAATCCGGTTTCGCTGATTTTTTGCCTTTATTACGCGTATACGATGGACCAAAAAACACGTTTTTCTTCAAGCGTACTAAAATGTTCATATTTTATAACTGAACACACTAGTTAGAAGTGATCTATTTTTTTACAGTAAAAAAATGAGTTCATTGTTGTACGCCGTAAAAAAAGTTAGCAAAACCACCACTGGTGGCAGCACTCTTTGACTTTGATGACAGCCATACTTCAAAGTTGTTTGTTTATTATGTAAACAGGTGGTTGAATCGAGATTTTGTGCAAAAACCTTGTGTGGAATTGATTAAAAATGATTGAAGAAGAATATATGGTTTATACACCTACAAATCTCTCCGAAATTGCAAATGCTACATTAGACAAGTTACCATCGAAATCGCGAAAAGTATACGATTTAGCCTACGAAAAAAATTTAAAATGAGCTAAAGAAGGGTTAAGTTTATTTCGAAAGGGTTTTATTGGACTATTTTAATAAAAAAACATAATTTATTACTGAATAAATTAAATTCAAAAATTATTATTTAAAAAAATATATTTAGGATGCTTGAAGAAAAAATAGCATGTTTCACTCAGAGGAAAAGTGCTTTTTTTACTCGTCTGTAGTTTCAGATTTTACAAATTCTACAAACTAGTAAAAAAAGCTTCACTTTTCCTCTTGGTAAAACAATGTACTATTTTATATTATTTACAGGGTTTACTCGGTACCGAGTATCCCACCGCGGCCGCAGTATAAACTTAAACCTTCCTTAGCTCATTTTAAATTTTTTTCGTAGTCTAAATCGTACACTTTTCGCGATTTCGATGGTAACTTGTCTAATGTAGCATTTGCAATTTCGGAGAGATTTGTAGGTGTATAAACCATATATTCTTCTTAAATCATTTTTAATCAATTTCACACAAGATGTTTGCACAGAATCTCGAGTCAATCACCTGTTAACATAATAAACAAACAAGTTTGAAGTATGGCTGTCATCAAAGTCAAAAAGTGCTGCCGCCAGTGGTGTTTTTGCTAACTAACTTTTTTTTACAGCGTACAACAATGAACTCATTTTTTTACTGTAAAAAAATAGATCACTTCTAACTAGTGTGTTCAGTTATAAAATATAAACATTTTAGTACGCTTGAAGAAATTTTTTTTTTTTGAACCACATTAATCCTCATTTGTTCACATTTTATTACTGGTACTTAAGATTAAAATAAAAGAACCGTAGCACATCATATTGTCGAGATTATACAAAGGTGGTGCGGAGTACGACGCGCGTACGTCTAGAGGTTAAGGTCAAATACAAGTTCGTTTAACTTTTATTAATTGATTTTTTATTAATTATAAGTACTCGTAAGGAAGACAATATATAGTGCTAGAAAAAATTGTTTAATGTTTATTTGTTCGTTGGTATAAAAATAAAATGAAGTAAATAATTGGTACTACATATAAAAATAAAAGTGCGTAAAAGGTGTTTTTTTTTTCATTTAAGGACTGAAGACTTAAAATTTAAGTAAGTATGTAAAATATATCTAAAGTTATTTTATCCAATACATACAGATAATAAGACAATTACCAGCTTTATTTTAAATAGATAAACTCAATAATAACCCCCGCGTGGCTTTTACTTTATTGAGTGGATAATTATTTATTTTACCCACTCAACTGTCACTTGTCAAATTATTTTCTTTTAAATGTCATTAAAATTTTTAATAAAAATATGAATTGCTAAGCTATTTATTGGATAAAACCTTGTATGGCATTCATGGGTAAACCGATATTGCCCTCTCGAAAATTAACCTGCTTGACTGACGCCTCGCAGGTTAATTTTCTCATGGGCAATATCTTACTTTACCCACTAGTACCATAAATAACTATTAAAAATAACAATAAGTAATTCTCTCATATTATTTTTGTCTGCTCAAAAACAAGTACCTATTACGCCTTGTAAGTTCTGAAACATCGTATCTGAAAAATGGGAACTCGCCAGAGACTAGAAATTATTCTTTTTTATGGAATTTGTAGGGTAGTTGTTTAATAATTGACTAATTTATATTAATAAGAACTTATTCTTGTTTATACAGGGTGATCCATAACTGTCATGCCAAAATTTAAGAGGTGATTCTAGATCCAAAAATATAAAAAAAGTTCCTATAAAGGTTGGTCTGGAAATGAGCCCTAAGGGATCTAGGGCCCTTTAAAATTGTAATAAAAATAAGGTTTTTAATTAATAACTCGGGTACCGTTTAAGCTAGAGCGGCGAGCTTTTACATGTATACTAGTATTAATAAGGGCAATAAGTTTATGTTAATTTATTTTTTTAATTTATCCAGAGGCGTGCCCAGACGGACAAAATATATGAGGCTTAAAACATTTTTGCCCCAAACTTTTCTATGTGTATGTTTTTTGGATTTGTTGTAAAAAATATAGATTTCTAGAGTAAAAATACATATAAAATATCATATAGTGTAACACTGTAGGAGCAACCGTTATCAAAAAAAAAATGCAATTAAGAGGAAGTAACATTTTGTGCCACCAAAAACATTACTTTTTAAAAGGCTATTACTCCTTTAATATTAAATTTAGGTGTTTTGGTGTATAATACTTTTTGTTCAGTTTTAAATGAAGAATCACCCTGCAGCATTAAAATTTTATTGGTGCTTTTTTTTGTTCCCCATTCAATACGTCATCTTCGAAGGACCGTAGCTCCCTTAGGGCTCATTTCCGGACCAACCTTTATAGAAACTTTTTTTCATATTTTTGAATGTAGAATCACCTCTTAAATTTCGGTACGCGAGTTCTGGAACAGGCTGTATGTAACTAATAAAGTTTAGGTAAGAATTTAATTTTTATTTGCATTGGTTTTTTTATTATCAGATAATATTTCAAAACTAAAAGTTCAAAGTCACGGTGCATTTCTGAGGGGTGTTTTCCAACTTGCGGCGAACTTTAGTTTTTCTTTATATTCTTGTTATTTATGTAGTAACCAACGGTTTAAGAGCAAAATTTAAAAAAATCTATTGGTTAGTTTTTTTTTAAGTGAAGAAGTGAAGTGAATAGAAGGGTTTTTAAAAATGAGCTTGTTTTGCTGTAAAATGTCAAATTACCTTAAAACACATTATTTTTAATAAATATAAAGATGAACTTTTTTGTTTTACTTTAAATTTTAATCGCGTATTGTGACAAAACGGCAAAAGATTTTAAAAAAATGGTATTTACTTTTTTGTAGAAAATCTTTGTTTTATTTATAATAATATTTTTATTATAATTAGAAATAGCCGAGATATAGACAAATAAATGAATAGGTGCAGATTTTTATAAAAAAAATTAAACAAAAAAAAAATTAAACAAAAAAAAAAAATTAAACAAAAAAAAACTAACCGATAGATTTTTTTTATTTTGCTCTTAAATCCTTGGTTACTACATAAATAACAAGAATATAAAAAAAAACTAAAGTTCGCCGCAAGTTCGGAAAACAGCCCTTAGAAGTGAAGTGAAGTGTTTTATCATTATAATTATTGACTTTAGGAGATGCTTCTTTGCCGGCAGAGCCGATGGCCTCTGAAAACTGTCTTACTTCTGACATAAGAAGCATTTTCATGCAGAGCGGTCCAAAAGTCACCCCCCCCCCCCCCTCTTAACTTTTGAACCAGTTGAGATATCGACTTCAAATTTGGAACTTTTAAATAAGACAACTTAAACTATCTTTTAGCATATATTTAATACTTTCAGCTCTTAAAATGTGGGCAGGGGGGCATGGGGGCACATTTTTTTAAATGTAAAGGGGGGTTGTGTAATACATCATTTTAAAGCTTATAAAATTCTCCATTTAACTCCATATTTTTAAATTAAAAAAAAAAAATGGGTTGAAAATGGATATTAATGTCAAAATTCCTCTAAAAAAAAACAAATAATTTTTTAAAAATGCCCAATTTCATCATAAAAAATGTTAATTATACTTTTAAACTAATTTTAGTTAACATAAATAAAAATTTATATAAAAAAAACTTAAAAAATCGAATGTTTTAGCATAAAATATTGAAAAATCAAAAAAAAAATTAAAAAATTTAAAAATGTTAGTTTAAATAGAGAATTTTATAAGCTTTAAAATGATGTATCACACGACCCACCTTTCCATTTAAAAAAATGTCCCCCCATGCCCTCCTGCCCACATTTTAAGAGCTGAAAATATCAAATATATGCTAAAAGATAGTTTAAAAAGTTGTCTTATTTAAGAGTTCTAAATTTGAAGTCGATATCTCAACTCCGTCAAAAGTTAAAAGGGGGGGTGACTTTTGGACCGCACTGTATAACTAATAATAATTAATTATTATCATATTATTAATTTTGTAAACGTTCTTTAAACAATCAAAAACTCCAAACCATTCTTTTAAAAATCTAGTTTTTGGAAATTTATGTAAACATCTTGTTTTCCACTTTATAGTTTTACATTACGTTTAATTAATAGAAGGGTTTCGACTTTAAATACTTGTTTTTTATATTATTTTATTGACTTAGTGCTCTTTACTTGCAAGCCGACGTCGTGGGCCTACAAGTAAAAGGCACTAAGTCGATGTCTTTTTTCAAATTTAGTTGAATTAAACTACTTCATTTTTTTTATTTAACTGCACATGAGACATTATTATGTCCAAACATGTCATTGCGATTTGCTGTAATTTTTTTTCAATAACAATTATTACAAAAGTTAAAAAACAACAATGAAAGTTAATTTTGTTAATATCCCAAAACCATGTTTTTGGACTTAGTGCTCTTTACTTGTAAGATGATGATATATTATAAATATAAATTTCTTATAATACAATTACCGTTATACTTTTAAATTTTAACTGTTTTTGTTTTAATTTTAATAATTTGCCGTTATAGGCTATAACTTTTAACTGTTTTTGTTTTAAATTAAATTTTTTTTACGTCCCTGACCATGGCCAGTATACCTATCTATTTAAATAACATTAAGTTTATTTAAATTCCTTAAGTAAAATAAACATCTTGAATCCTGCGTGAGCAAAAAAATTAATTGCTTTTTTATGTTTATTACACATATTATTATTATAATATAATTTATTTATTTATTTATAACAAGCTGTGGAGATATGTAATGCTACGTATTCGATTATATACTATTTGGGAATGTTCAAGTAATACGTAACGAAAATTTTGATAATTTTGGACCCCCCCCCCTATGTAACGCTATTTTCCTATACCATTAACATGGGCGTAACACTCCAAAATGACCCCCACCCCCCCTAGGAGCGTTATGTAATACTTGAACGTTCCCTTTACAGTAAACGGCATTTTCCTAAATACTTAAAAAAATTAAAAAAATTAAATATTTTTTTTTTAAATTTTTTTTGCGAAAAAGGAATTTTCTTTTTCAAAAAATAAATAAATAAATAAAAATTTTAACAATTTTTTTTTTTTTTTTTGCGAAAAAGGATTTTTTTTTCAAAAAAAAAAATAAATAAAAATTTTAACAATTAAAAAAAAGATATATTTTTGAAAAACGAAAAAAAATGTTTGTTTGTTGTTTGTTTAATCATTTAACGTCGTTTTTCGCTTTACGTGCCCTCCGAAGCACGGTCCTCAACAGAACTCGCATCCACCCTGAAATGTGTTTACAGTTTCACCTGCAACCCACATTACAGTTAGTCATCGTAGTTCCATCTACCGACTATTTACACCACTATACATCTTCTTCTTCTTCTTCTTCTTCTTCTTCTTGCTATTTTGTCTTACCCCTATACATCCATGCTCTATGTGGGGCTCGAACCCACAATCACAGTGTTCGCAGCCGGACGCACTACCAACTGCGCCACCGAGATCGGCAAACAAAAAAAAAATTAAAAAAAATCCATTTAAAAGGGGTCGTCCATAAAATACGTCACCTAAATTGACCAAAATTCATATACTTCATACCCCGTTTCTCGCGTTATTAAAGGCTATAGAGATTTTATATTTTGGCTACCCCCCTAACACCCTCCCTATTGGGGGGGGGGGTAGCCAAAATATGAAATCTCTACATCCTTTAATAACGCGAGAAGCGGGGTATGAAGTGTATGCATTTTGGTCAATTTGTGTGACGTAGTTTATAGACGAACCCAAAACTTAAAAAATTTCAATTTCTTTTAACACTCCAAAATGACCCCCACACCCCTAGGAGCGTTATGTAATACTTGAACGTTCCCTTTACAGTAAATGGCATTTTCCTAAATACTTAAAAAAAATAAAAAAAAATTAAATATTTTTTTTTTAATTTTTTTTTGCGAAAAAGAAATTTTTTTTTTCAAAAAAAAAATAAATAAATATAAATTTTAACAATTTTTTTTTTAATTTTTTTTGCGAAAAAGGATTTTTTTTTCAAAAAAAAAATAAATAAAAATTTTAACAATTAAAAAAGATATTTTTTTGACGCACCCAAAACTTAAAAAATTTCAATTTCTTTTAACACTCCAAAATGACCCCCACCCCCCTAGGAGCGTTATGTAATTTGTACGTCACTCGTCAATCAGATTCTCTATATGCCCCCCCTTATAATCTGGTTCAGGTAGGTAGGGGCCCCAAGCTCACCGCCATTGGGCTGTATAATAAGTTGCCTAATTTTATCAAAAACTCTGGCAGCCTCAACCAATTTAAATACAGAACCCAAAACTTAAAAAATTTCAATTTCTTTTTATTTTCTTTTTGCGAAAAATAAAAAAAAATTGAAAACGAATAATTATAATTAAAAAAATTTAATTAAAGTTATTCGTTTTCAGAGCCTTAAAAATGCGTTAGAAAAATATAGACTTTTTATAGTAATTGAACTTATTTTTTTGTGAGCCTGTGTTATTATTACGCATTACAATTTACCAATCGAACTTTTATCGAGGATACTCCGACAATGATGTTTACCAACATCCATATTTTAACAAATTAATTCTTTATTATTTATTGTTAATTATATATTTATTGTTAATTATATAGATATTGTTGTAAAATATGTATTAACAAACCGAATGAATCAGATCAACTAGATAATCGCAATATATTTTTACACTGAGAAAATAAATACAATGACAATCTTCTTTATAACATTATTATTATTTTTTCAGTCAATTCAAAAAGTACTAAATCAGCAGAGTTTTTTATTTGAAGCTCATGTCTTTTACTTCTTCTTCTACACTCATGTCTTTTGCTTCTTCTTCTACAGTTTCTTCATCCCGGGGCAACTTTTTATTGCCGTGTGACGGAGGCTTAACGGTGATTTTGCAGAACTGCCGCCGGACGGAGTGACCCTATTTTTTCTTCTACTCAAGTTTTTCAAACCCAATTTATGTTTTTGATAAACTTGATTAGAAGAAAAACGTAACCCGGTTAAGCTTCAAATTTAAAGCACAGCATCAATCAAATTCATGTAGTACTTTTTAAGTTAACTGAAAAAATGACAACTTTCAGGAAAATCCTGTAATCTCCTAAACCAGAAGGAAAAAAGTAAAAAAAAAGGAAATATTCAATAAAACTGCGGCAATAAGAAAGACTTTAATAATTTGATAAACAGTTGCAGTGGCGTACCATGCAAGTCCTAGAAGATGGGGTAAAAAATATAGTTGTACATTATTTGTTGCTGTTAAAACGAAAAAAAAAAACTATCATTCTTAAAACAAACAAAAGTAGAGAATGTTTAAGCTTCAAAACAAAAAAAGAATCAGTCAAATCCATTAATTAGTTTTCGAAATATTTGAATTTAAATAATGTCAATTTTTTAGGTGTCCGGAATTTAATGCGCAGCAGATGCGCGGCAGTGTATTTGAAGCTTAACATTGGTACCTAAATAAAAAATTATTTATTTATTATGGCGTATTACAAATTGTAATTTATTTTAAAGGAAATTGTTTTTTTTTTTTTGTTGTAATAATGTTAATATAATTGTTTTCTTTCTTTAGTCATTGTCCTTAATTAAAATAAGAAGAAAAGGTTCAAACGTGTTGTGGTAGAACCACAAGATTTTTAATTTTTTGCAATTATCCGTATTTATTTTTTTTAGATAAGTGCACCAGTTATAACCTTGTAGAGTTTTTATTGCCAATGCAGTTATTAAGAGTAGCTTATCTCGATAAAATCGAACCCATAATTGGATGATTTTGCTTGAGAAGTACCAATTTGGAATTCCAAATTGCAAATTAAAAAAAAACAAAAAACAAATACTTTTTATATTAAATTTTTAAAACAAGTTATACAGGGTGTATTTGAAATAGCATAGGAAATTTTAACAGATGATTCTACATCATAAAATATGACAAAAAGTTCCTATAAACATATGTCTAAAAATGCGTCATAAGGGAGCTACGCCCCTTTGAAATTGGCTAAAAAAATCGCTTTTTATTTAATAACTCAGGAACCCTTTGAGATATGTTAACGAGGTTTTGCACGTGAATTATTCCTAATAAGGCCCATCTTTGTATGTCATTTTCACGTACTTACTTAAACCAGGGGTGTGCGAAACGGGGGGCCAGTAATGGAGCTATGGTCTCCTAAATATGCACCATTTTTAAAGGGCTATGCATTGTAGTCAGGGCTGGGGCATACAGTCCCGGGATCCCGAGACCAACGAACTAAGAACTCTTCTTTCTAGAATAGGCATACCGTTAAAATAAAGTATCGCCAACATCTCGGTTTGTTTGTAAACAGATAGTAGGTATATTCAGGCCTGAACAATTACAATTACCAGTAACTGGTATTGTTGTCTCTGTTAGAACAAAGATGTGCGAGTAAGACAGATGAATGTTTATGTTGCCGACGTTTTTGTCAGTTTTTACCAATGAAATGCCTATTCTAGAGAGCACGCATTTCTATAATAACTGAAGATGTGTTATTGGCGTTTTTTTTTTTTCATTTTTTAGTTCAGGGCACGAAAGTTTTTCATACCTAGCAACCACCCAGCATATTTGACTTTCGCTTTCAATTCTTTTATCAAGACAGAAAAGTAATATTTCTTAAAGGGGAGAATGAAAATAATCAAATCTCAAAACTTATCTGGTCATTTTAGCTAGAACCCGTACCATTCTCAGTTTGTTTGATTGTGTTAATGAATGTTTTTGTTAAGGGCATGTTCACCAACGAACTAATAACTCTTCTCTCTAGAATAGGCATTTCATTTGTAAAAACTGACAAAAACGTAGCCAACATATACATTTGTCTGTCTTACTCGCACAGCTTTGTTCTAACAGAGACAACAATAACCGTTACTAGTAATTGTTATTGTTCAGGCCTGAATATACCCACTATTTGTTTACAAACAAACCGAGATGTTGGCGATATTAACGGTATGCGTATTCTAGAGAGAAGAGTTCTTAGTTCGTTGATATCCACAGACTCGCATAACAACATAGCACCTAAGAATGCGATGCTGTGATTGGCTTGATGTGCCGCCAAGTATCTTGTAAGCCAATCACGGCATCGCATTCTTATGTTTTTTGTTCTTATGAAAGCTTCTGGATAGGCCTTAAAACAAAATAATTAAACAAACAAAGTAAATAATCACAATAATTATTATAAATTAAGAATATAATTGCTGCGAATGAATTAAAATTTTAAAACTAGATGAAACGTTACAAGCACCCTGTCGAAACATCGGCACTATTGGGAAAACTAATAACATGCTATTAGAACAGGGTAGCATAACATAATTACAATTTTACTAATTACTTACCTTTCAGCGAAATGTTTAGGATATTTGGATAGTTGGATGCAAGTTGAACTTAAAAATTACAAATTTTGATTGATTTAAAAACAAAGGAATGGAAGCTTAAAATTTGTACACTAGAGCCATCTAGTTTGCAAATTTCAAACTAGGTGTTTTGTTTGATTTTAAATTCTGTATCTTTAAAACATTATATTCTAGCAAAAAACTCTATATAACATTTTTTTATAGGGCTTAAAAAGAGCTTTTATTTAAAATATAATTTTTTGAAATCGGGTTATAAATATGTGAGATATGCTAAAAAAACCTTTTACTGCTTTAAACGCCAATATCTCGAAAACAATGCGTTTTAGGAAAACGTTGTTTATAACATTTTTTGACCAATTTAAAATTATCTTTTATATAAGTGCTAAATTAACCAAATAGAATAATAATTGCCTTAATTATAAACAAAAAACGCTAAAAATAGGAGTTTTACCCTATTTTTACCCCCAAAATCTAATCAGCTCTTCGGAATACGATAAGAAACAATATGCAAAAAAACGTAAGTCGATATCTCATGTAGAAATGGAGTTAGAGAGTTTACACCCAGACAGACAGACGGACGTAAATTATTTTTTTTACTGATTTCGACTCAGAATGGTCTAAAACGTCGAGAAATGTGAAAAAAACGCGGTCAAAGATTTTGACTTTTCGGCGAAGATTTCAATACATCGGCATTCTTAGTAGCAGTGCCGATGTAAATAAATGCGTTTATCCGGCATGCAGGATCCAGAAAATAAAACAACTAAACAATTAAACTATAAAATGATTAAAATCTTTTGAAAAATCTCACAGTAGTTGTTAATATAAGGTAGAGTTTTATCTCCGATCTCTTTTGGGGACCCTAAATAAAGGGTGATCAGTAACTGCCATGCCAAAATTTAAGAGGAGATTCTACATGCAAAAATATGAAAAAAAAGCTTCTATAAAGGTTGGTCCGGAAGTAAGTCCTAAGGGAGCTACGGCCCTTCGAAGATATATAAGACGTATTGAATGGGGAACAATAAAAAAACATCAATAAAATTTTAATGCCGGAGGGTGATTCTTCATTTAAAACTGAGCAAAAAAGTATTATTCACCAAAACACCGAAATTTAATATTAAAAGGGGTAGTAGCCTTTTAAAAAGTAACATTTTTGGTGACACAAAATGCTTAATTGCATTTTTAGTGAAAACGGTTGCTCCAACAGTGTTACACTATATGACATTTTTTATGTATTTTTATTCAAGGAATCTATATTTTTTACAAAAAATCCAAAACAAGTACACATAAAAAAGTTTGGGGCAAAAATGTGTTAAGCCTTATACATTTTTCCGTCTAGGGACGCCTCTGGATAAATTCAAAAAAAAATAAATTAGCAGAAACTTATTGACCTTATTAATACTAGTATACATGCAAAAACTCGTCGCTCTAGCTTAAAGGGTACCAGAGTTATTAATTAAAAACCTTATTTTTATTACAATTTTAAAGTGCCGTAGCTCCCTTAGGGCTCATTTGCGGACCAACCTTTATAGGAACTTTTTTTCATATTTTTTGGCATGGCAGTTACTGATCACCCTGTATAAAGCCTTTTCGGATTGCTTACCAAAGTTGCGGTTGTGGTTATGATTGGTAATATATTGGTTCAAATTATTTACCAATACTTTCGAATGTGTTGGTTACTATGACAATTACTGTAGTACTGCCGTGCTAAGCTAAAAGGTCCTATCTACATAGGTTTAACATACACAGATAGGACCTTTCAGCTTATAAAGGCAGAGTAAACATAACCTATAAGTAGTGTATTTTATTTGTTTTGCCAAGATAGATAGTCAAAATTCAAGAATTTCGTTTTAATTTGTTTATACTACGAATGTTTACACATAACAAAGAAAGAAGATATTAGAAAAAGATGTAATAATAAACAAACGCTATAACCGCTAGCGGTTATAGCGCGCTCTCAAAGCACGGTTACAGATTTACCTACCAATTGGTTCAGCCGCACCTAACCAAAGCATTCCGAAATCGAACGGTAAAACCAAATGTATGACCAAAACTTTGGTAACAAAAATCAAAACATATCTGAAGAAAAATTAAACAGTTTTGGGCTTTTTTTAAATTAAAAAACACTCAACTCAATCGCGGTAAGTCAGTTTACAGTCTACAATTAAAAAAATTTATTATACCTACGTAAATATGAAAAAATATACTTTTAAATCGCGAAAGAACTAATATTGTAGTTTTTAAAACCTTGCCGTTTGGTGCCATATTTTAAAATACTGCGAGGTACCCTTAATTTTTGGGAATAATGTTAGATGAAAACTTGAGTTGGAATAAACCTTAGGCACAATTGAATCGGTTTTTGCTAAAAGGGCGTAAGTCATTAAAGTGCATGGATTGAAACTCACCCGGTATGCGATGGGTAACAAAAATGTAACATTTTTGAAATAAAATGAATGAATTATCCGTCAATCCTGGGATTAATAGATGTAATTTGGGACTCTGGTTCGAATCCAGACTGAGACCTGACTTTTTTCTAATTTTCTCTTCTGTCCGATATGCCACTAATATTTTCTTTTATAATTTATTACGGGCATCAAAAATACTTCTTATATATTTCTAATAATTTGGCTAAAAATACAATATTAGAGACCGCATCTGTTGAAGTTCCTATATGTGAACGATACAAGGGTGAAGGGGTAAAAGAGCTCTTAAGACATTGTTTATTCCCACTAACAAAATTAACCATCTTTCCTTTAACTAACAATAAACAAATTTGAGAGGAATAGAAAAGAAGTCATGTCCAATTAGTTAGTTTTCGAACGGGTGTCTCGTTAGCTCAGTTGGGAGAGCGCCAGGCCGGAAACCGTGGGGACTCTGGTTCGAATCCAGACTGAGACCTGACTTCTTTTCTAATTTTCTCTTCTGTCCGATATGCCACTAATATTTTCTTTCGTAAATAATTCTTAATTATTTCAGATAAAAATTATAATAAATCATGGGCACCACAAACAAATTATTGATAACAGGAACCATAATAATACTAATACACCTGATAAACTGCCAAGAAGTTCAAGTAGAAGAAATTTTAAATAGTATAACCAAAAATGTCACAAAATCGACAAGAGGGGCTAGACTGCTGTTTCCAAAATTTTACTTTGAACATAGACAACATAACTTTTATGGTAAGTCACGCAATAAGATGCCAACTAATATTAAAAAAATATATACAGTTATTATACAGGGTGATCATTAACTGTCATGCCAAAATTTAAGAGGTGATTCTTCATCCAAAAATATGAAAAAAAGTTTTTGTAAAAATTGGTCCGGAAATGAGCCCTAAAGGCGCTACGGCCCTTCGAAGATGACATATTGAATGGGGAACAAAAAAAAGCACCAATAAAATTTTAATGCTGCAGGATGATTCTTCATTTAAAACTGAGCAAAAAAGTATTCTTCACCAAAACACCTAAATTTAATATTAAAGGAGTAATAGCCTTTTAAAAAGTAACGTTTTTGGTGGCACAAAATATTACTTCCTCTGAATTGCATTTTTTTAAAACGGTTGCTCCTACAGTGTTATACTATATGACATTTTTTATGTATTTTTACTCAAGGAACCCATATTTTTTACAGAAAATCCAAAAAAAAAGTGCACATAAAAAAGTTCGGGGCAAAAATGTGTTAAGCCTAATACATTTTTCCGTCTAGGGACGCCTCTGGATAAATTCAAAAAAAAAATAAATGAACATAAACTTATTGCCATTATTAAACCAAGTATACATGCAAAAGTATACATGCAAAAGGGCACCAGAGTTACTAATTAAAAATCTTATTTTTATTACAATTTTAAAGGTCCGTAGCTCCTTTAGACCTGATTAGTTATTATAATCATTTCATACAAAATAAAAATTTCTTCTATATGTTATGTTAACTGATTAATCTGTGTTCATCCACTAAAATAAATTAAAAACACAAAATTTCAATTGTAATATCACTTTCAATATTTATAATATTCATAGAACGGTTTCAGAAGCATTATTATTTTCATAACCGACACATTTTAACAGAAATTAATCACCAAGCTATAGCTTGTTTAATTTAAAAATGAAACCGCACGCAAAAGAAACGATTTAATTGTTTTTTTCGCGATTTGATTAAATTGCAATTTGTCATGGATAACTTGCAAAAAGAAATATTTTTTGCAATTTAAAATTAAGTATATTTTAATAATTTATTATAATTAGTAACAATCAAATAACAAATATTGTATAAAACACGGGTAAAAAGTTAAATTTCGATTTCGTAGGTTTATAACCCTCGGGCCGGCCCCATCGACCGGCCCTCGGCTTCTAAAAACCTACTCAATCGAAAAATTTAACTTTCGCCCTTGTATTATAAATAACTATTAATTCTAGTTCCTCCTCCAATTCAAAAAGAAGAATCCTTCGACTTTATAGTAGTGGGTGCGGGATCAGCGGGTGCGGTGATTGCGAACCGATTGTCGGAAGTCCCAGAATGGAGGGTGCTCCTTTTGGAGGTAGGAGAAGAAGCGTCTTTTACCACGGACATACCATCGATAGCACCTCTATTTCAGTTTACCAACTACAATTGGAACTATTTGATGGAAAAACAGGAAAATATATGTTTAGGTAAGTAACGATAGAAAATCTAGCGCCAGACTAACATGCAACTCTCTACACTATAAAAAAAATTAAAATTTACAAGCTAAATCAGAGGTAATATGTTGCCAAGGGGCTGTCCATATATTACGTAACGCAACTCGACTTTCAGCGCCCTCTGTAACCGTACCAAGAGCTACAATTTTGCTCATAAACATCCTCCGATGAATTATTTGGCTGAAAATTTTCACCCCCAACATGGCCATTTTTGAATATTTTTAACTCGATGGGTATTAATATAATAAAAAAATGATCCTAACAAAAATTGTTGGAAATTTCCTCCTTAACAAAGTTGGTAATATGCATTTTTATCGTAAGATACATATTTACCGAGATAACCGCACTCGTCCCTTAAATTCAAGATGGCGGCCACCCCTACCAACGAACTAATAACTCTTCTCTCTAGAATAGGCATTTCATTCGTTAAAACTGACAAAAACGTCTGCAACTTAAACATTCGTCTGTCTTACTCGCACATCTTTGTTCTAACAGAGACAACAATACCAGTTACTGGTAATTGTTATTGTTCAGGCCTGAATATACCTACTATTTGTTTACAAACAAACCGAGATGTTGGCGATACTTTATTTTAACGCTATGCGTATTCTAGAAAGGAGAGTTATTAGTTCGTTGGCCCTTACGCAAATCACCTGGTGAAAAACTAAAAGAAGTGTTCCAATACCATCCCATTTTAAAGCCCGTGTGAATTTTTTGCAATTTACAACCTTCAATCATTCGACTGGACTAACTGTACAATTTCTAGGTCTGGTGGATCAAAAAATGCCGTGGCCAAGGGGCAGAGCTCTAGGAGGATCCTCGATTATAAATTACATGATATACGTCAGAGGGAATAAGTTGGATTACGACCGATGGGCAGCCATGGGTAATCCTGGCTGGTCTTACGACGAGGTTCTTCCATATTTCATGGTAAAAATACAGAGCGATTATAAAGTGCCGAACAGTTTGAAAAGAAAATACTCTTCGTTTGAAGCCACGCCTCTGTTAGAGTTGTGCGTGACAAGCCCATGTGATTGCTACGTACAACAGCTCGGTGGCCGGTAAAACGCACACAGCTTTCTTGCATTTTACTCATCGTTAATGCCAGTTTTGCATTAAAAAGTGTTCGGCACTTTATAATCGCACGGTATAGTCATGGTTTTTTAATATTTACGAAAAAAAAATATATGTGATCTATTTTAATTTTGCCGAATTATGAGGGAAATTTTTATAAAGGTCGAAACATTTGACGACTAATTTGTTACACACAACAATATTTACTATACATATTAACTATACATATTAACTATACATATGTATATACAGAGCGGTTCAAAAGTCACCCCCCCCCCCTCTTAACTTTTGAACGAGTTTAGATATCGACTTCAAATTTAGAACTCTTAAATAAGACAACTTAAACTATCTTTAAGCATATATTTGATACTTTTAGCTCTTAAAATGTGGGCAGGGGGGCATGGGGCGACATTTTTTTAAATGGAAAGGTGGGTCGTGTGATACATCATTTTAAAGCTTATAAAATTCTCCATTTAACTGTATATTTTTTATTTTTTTTAAACATTTTTTTTTGGGTTTAAAATAGGGTTGAAAATGGGTATTTTTATCAAAATTTCTCTAAAAAATCCAAACAATTTTTAAAAAATGCCTAATTTCATAATAAAAAAAAGTAAATTATACTTTTCAACTAATTTTAGTTGACATAAATAAAAATTAACAAAAAAAAAACTTAAAAAATTATTTTTTTTATCACAAAAAACCTTAAAAAACATGTTTAAAAAGTTTAAAAATGTATGGTTATATAGAGAATTTTAAAGGCTTTAAAATGATGTATCACACGACCCCCCTTTCCATTTAAAAAAATTTCCCCCCATGCCCCCCTGTCCAAACTTCCTAACACTGACACTGGCCACTCTAGTGTCACAATCGTTTGTTGCTCTGTTAGTTGGTTTCTTCAAGAAACTGTCTTGGTTTTTTTTTTTGGTGGTTGGTCGGTTTAAGCTCTCTCATCAGAAAACGCCAAAACCGACATTCCACCAAAACGCAAGAAAACCCACTAAAGAAAACAACAACCGATCAAGTAACTCTAGGTTGTTTAACGTAAATCTATCTCTAGAAATCAGAAGACAGCAAAGTCAAGATGGCCGACAACGAATACAGAAATATTGGAGGATATTTGAGTGTGGAAAATGTCCCGTTCGTAACCGAATCTGCACATGCGTTCATTAAAGGAGCTCAAGAAATGGGACACAAGTATGTCGATTATAATGGAAAGGAACAATTAGGGGTAGGTCAAAATCTGTTTTAACCCTATACACGGTGTATTTGAAATAGCGTCGGAAAATTTTTTTTCTTAGTTTTTAATGTACATTCGCCCTGCATCATTAAAATTTTGGTTTTCGACATTTTAGTATTTAATTTTTCGTCCTCGAACCGCGAAATTTCACCTTCAAATGAACTTTTCTCGAAAACGGTTAATCCTACAGTATTACAACAAGAGTTCCTTTTTTATGTATTTTGACCTGAGGAATCATATTTCAAAAATAAAATTGCAAAAAAAAACACAGAAAAAAGTTTGGGACAAAAAACTGATAAGGCCCCCCAGTTTCGCACACCCCTTGTTTAAATAAGTACGTGAAAATGACATACATAGATGGGCCTTAATAGGATTAATTCACGTGCAAAACCTCGTTAACATATATGAAAGGGTTCCTGAGTTATTAAATAAAAACCGATTTTTTTAGCCAATTTCAAAGGGGCGTAGCTCCCTTATGACGCATTTTTAGACATATGTTTATAGGAACTTTTTGTCATACTTTATCATGTAAAATTTCCTACGCTATTTCAAATACACCCTGTATTGCACATAATTTTATTTTGCAACGAAAAAAATATTAAATTTTTTTTTCTTTTATTTTAAAAACTTTGATTTTGTTACCCAAATCCATTCGGGAACATTATGCATATGAAAAAAAAAAACAATCTAAAACTAAAAAATAATATCTATAGTAAATTCAAGTCCAAGATAAAGTAGATGTAAACAAAAGAATCGCGCACGAGGGCAGCGGGCGCGTGGTTTTATTGGTTAAAACACTCGAATGTTGCGAGAGTAGGGATGTAGAAAATTAAACAGGTCAGTAAGTGAGCACTTGAAGTGAAGCGTACAATGCATTGCAATGGACAGTCATATAGAAATATTTTGTTTTGAATCCTACCCTGTCACTAAATCCGTTGTAATCACGTACGTTTGTTTATTACTACTGCATCTTGAAGTTAAATATACTATAGCTAATCTCCAAAATGCGTGTCGTAATCAGCAGTTTAAATAATTACCGGAAATATTGGAGAGTACCATTTTTCAATAGATACAGTTGTGGCATTAAATATCGAGACAACCTCAAAAAGATTCGTGTTATTTTTATATTTTTTTCATGGATTAATATGGGATTATTTTTTAAATTAAAAACTAGGTTACTTCGTTTTGACATAACTGAATTATTTAGTTGAAGTTTACTGTCAAAAAATATTAAATTAAAAATATTAAATTTATTGATTCATTAAATTTTACACAAATTATTTAAATAATAATAAAATTGATATTCTTTGGATCAAAATTGTACTATACGGGTAAAGATGGTATTTAATATTCATTTTTCTCTTCAGTACAGCTAAAAACTCACAAGGTTTAATAAATTTTCTACTGAAAATGGATTTGAGTTTAAGAGTTCATTACTGAAGAGCCCCACTGAGGTAAGCGAAAAAAAAATCCTAGTAACTGCACTTTTTTTTCTCAGTTTTTCTTATATGTATAATTAAAAACTGCTTCACCATCCATTGTAGATTTTGACCACCGAAATCGTTTTTCGGTTTGATATAAAAACCTAATGTTTTCTCAATAAAACATTTCTTAAGACACAGATCTATTTCTTGAACTGTTTTCAGTAAAATTTAACCTCATCCATATCTCCTAATACTAAGGACGATTTTGACGTTTTTTAACAAATGACACAAGACCCACTATAATCTATGAAAAATTGTTTGTCCCGATATTTAATGCCACCACTGTACTTGAAGAATAATGTTCCCAAGTGAAAACTAGCTGCCCATAAAGTTTGTATTTTGGTTATTAAAGAGTTCAGAAGTCTTAATGCCCAGGGTTCCCAAATGGGAACAGTGTGCAATATAGGGTTAAAATTTTGTTTGTGTTTTTGGGAAAAAAGTTGCAACAAAATTCTTGCAGGTCTCATACGTTCAAGCAACACTGAGAAACGGCAAACGCTGCAGCACAGAAAAGGCATTCTTACGGCCCATCCTGCACAGGCCAAACCTGAAAATACTAACTAAAGCACGCGCGGTCAAACTCCTCATCAACCCAAAAACGAAAACGGTTTTCGGAGTGCAATACGTCAAAAACAGACAATACCATGTTGCCAAAGCCAAGAAAGAGGTGATTCTTTCTGCAGGAGCTTTTAATTCGCCGCAATTGCTGATGCTGAGTGGAATTGGACCTGAAGACCATTTAAAAGAGCTAGGTAAAACTTTTATCAAAATTTATAATACTTAAATTATACGTGCATGCGTTTTATTTTTGATTATACAGAGCGGTCCAAAAGTCACCCCCCCCCCCCCCCTCTTAACTTTTAAAACAGTTGAGATATCGACTTCAAATTTGGAACTTTTAAATAAGCCAACTTAAACTATCTTTTAGCATATATTTAATACTTTCAGATCTTAAAATGTGGGCAGGGGGGCATGGGGGCACATTTTTTTAAATGGAAAGGGGGGTCGTGTAATACATCATTTTAAAGTTTATAAAATTCTCCATTTAATTCCATATTTTCAAAATAAAAAAAAAATAGTTTGGGGTTGAAAATGGGTATTAATGTCAAAATTCCTCTAAAAAAAACAAATAATTTTTTTAAAATGCCTAATTTCATCATAAAAAAATGTTAATTATACTTTTAAACTAATTTTAGTTGACATAAATAATAATTTATAAAAAAAAACTTAAAAAATCGAATGTTTTAGCAAAAAATTGAAAAATCAAAACCTTAAAAAACATTTTTAAAAAATTTAAAAATATTTAAATAGAGAATTTTATAAGCTTTAAAATGATGTATCACACGACCCCCCTTTCCATTTAAAAAAATGTCCCCCCATGCCCCCCTGCCCACATTTTAAGAGCTGAAAATATTAAATATATGCTAAAAGATAGTTTAAGTTGTCTTATTTAAGAGTTCTAAATTTGAAGTCGATATCTCAACTCGTTCAAAAGTTAAAAGGGGGGGTGACTTTTGGACCGCACTGTATATAAGCACACCATTGTATTACTTTACACAGGCCCATGTGCCTACTAAAAGGAAATGTCCTATCTAAAACCCAAATCCTAAAAATTAGCCTAAGATATTTGTCCTATGTGGAAAATTTTCAATGTTTTCTAAATAAAATTGTCCTAACTAGTCTTTACTAGAATAATTCAGGACTAGGACTAACTTACTTACAGATCTTAGTAATTTGATTGGACTTTTTAGATCATATTTTAAAGGATAGGGAACGTTTTTGCGTTACGTAATACTTGAACGTTTCCATATCACGTATTTTTTATTTAAAATAAAGCAGAACCCAACGCCATATTTATTTAAACATGTTTTCAAAAAGTGCAAACAAAAACAATAAAACTGGCCATATCTCAAAACATCTAACTTGCAGATAGGACAACTCCGCATTGCCGATTATCTGCTCGCCCGCAAAAGCATCTAGATAATGTACATGCATTGTTGTCAAATTTATCACTAGATATAATTTACAAGGTCTAATTACAGACCTCACAGCAAAAACTAGACTTGCAATCTCCCTCTACAGAAAAGTGACGCCGGTATGTTGGCCGCCATTTTGTGGAAAAGGTTTTTGCACAGAATCTCGAGTCAACCACCTGTTTACATAATAAACAAACAATTTTGAAGTATGGCTGTCATCAAAGTCAAAGAGTGCTGCCGCCAGTGGTGGTTTTGCTAACTAACATTTTTTTACGGCGTACAACAATGAACTCATTTTTTTACTGTAAAAAAATAGATCACTTCTAACTAGTGTGTTCAGTTATAAAATATGAACATTTTAGTACGCTTGAAGAAAAAACATTTTTTTTTACATAAAACATTTTACTATTCCTTAAAACGACTTTTGTTTGATTAACGCAGTCGTCCCTCCGAAGTGACTGATCGATTTCGTGCTTTTTAGCACTCTTCAGAGCCACATATCGGTAGTAGGGACAACTACGAAGCTGTTTTTGCT
>OY294053.1:5077097-5233014 GCA_958510825.1 Brachypterus glaber
AAGGCGGCGCCTGGGGGCACTATGGGACAGTATTTTAAATATCACCCTAGGTCTTGTTATACATAATCTTAAAGAGGTTAAAACTCTCTATTTAACTGTGCAACTATTTATTTTTTAATATATTTTTTGAAGTTTTTTTTTCTTTAAAATTATTTCAATTTTTAATGTTTTGTGCGACTGTGTGCATAAATATTGAAAATTTTACATGTAAATGATAAATAATTAAACTTAAAATGATAATACACCATGTATTCATTATTTAGACCTTTTTGTGCAAAATATACTAAATTAATTTTTAAAAAATTTAAAAATTTCATAAATTTTGAAGAAAAAAAAATCTCAAAAAAATAATTAAAAAGTAGTTACATGGTTAAATAGAAAGTTTTAAGCCTTTTAAAATGACGTGGGTGCCATTTAAAATATTTTCTGGTTACCCCTGGTGCCGCCTTACCGAATAAAAAATTTAAAAAAATTGCTAATGATAGTTTTTGTTGTGTGACATACACATTTTAAAATTAAAGTCAATATATCATCCCGTTCAAAAGTTACAGGGGTGTCCCATTTAAAAGAGTAACCCTGTATTTGACTTGAAACGCAGTCTGTGCTGAAAAAAAAGTGGGTTACGCAGCGAACGTGTTAAATTATAAAATTCGTATGATTTAAGGCCTATTCAGAAGCTTGCTTGCATAAGAACATAAAACATAAGAATGCGATGCCGTGATTGGCTTACAAGATACATGGCGGCACATCAAGCCTTATGCGAGCCTGTAAATATGCCCTTAGTCTTTAATTTTACCTCTATTTTTTAGTGTATTTATAGTATATTAAAGTACTAGTTTCATAACATACGTTTTTACCGCACGAGTACAAGTTTAGAAAACGAGCCGCTTGCGGCGAGTTTTCTAAAGTACTAGTGCTCTAAAAACGTGTAATGAAACGAGTGCTTTATACAATTTTTTTTATTTTGCTCTAAAATTTAAAAAACTTACATTTAAATTGATTTAGGGATTTTTGTTTTGGGTTGGCATTACAGTTTACACTATGTTTAAAATTCTAAGAACAAATGATATTTTGATATATTTTACAGTCATCTCTTCTTTTTTCACTGCAATTAACCAGTCCACAATTTTAACACGGTAAAAAATAACCCAAACACTAAATTTTGTAAAAAATTAAACTTTAAATCGACATTTGCACGCAAAACGTCAAGAGATAGACTTTTGTATGTTGCCAACCCAACTGAAAAAAAAAAGTAGAGACCTCTTATGGGCCTATAATTTAAAATTTTCCTAATTATTTTAGATAAAAACTATATTAAATCATGGGCACCATAAACAAATTATCGATAATAGGAACCATAATAATACTGACACACCTGATAAACTGCCAAAAAGTTCGTGTAGAAGAAATTTTAAATAGTATAAATGAAAATGTCACAAAAACGACAAGTGCTAGACACCAGAGCTTTTATGGTAAGTAACGAATTAAGATACCAGCTAATAATAACACGATTCGCTCACCGCAGTAATGAGAAGAATCTAGCACATGCGCACTGGTTTGCTTATTTTTGTTTTGACGGATGTCAAAAGTGGCTTCCGTTTAGGCAGTTGTAGTTTTATGAAATAGTTTAATTTGAGTTGGGTTACGGTGCGCATCAGGTCCACAAAAATTAACTATATGTTTGCACTGATTTCTGGTTTTATTACTAAAACTTACTGTCTTGAATATAATTAGGTGCGGAAAATCCAGTTTTTTTGTTAGAATATATAGCAAAAGATTGTTAAAATACTCACGAATTTCTGTTTGATTTTTTTAATGGGGGCGTTGGTTTACGTTAACAATGGTTTGGTTTGGTAGTTTGCTGGTTTGGTGTTTTTTTTTATGGGAGGCGTTGGTTTACGTTAACAATGGTTTGTTTTGGTAGTTTGCTGGTTTGGTGTTTTTTTTTATGGGAGGCGTTGGTTTACGTTAATAATGGTTTGGTTTGGTAGTTTGCTGGTTTGGTGTTTTTTTTTAATGGGAGGCATTTTTCAGATACGATATTTCAGAATTTAGAAGGTGATATATTTTAAGAATCAATGTTTATTAATGATTATTCCGCATTTTTTTTACGAAAATACTATTTAAAGCGAGTACTTTTAGCCAATTAAAAAAAAACTGTTAGCTCGCAAAGAAAAAAGTAAATGTTTTTGTAAAATTCTACAAAAGAACAATTCTAGTTCCATTCCAACAGGGTTGTTTGATTTTGTCCCAGTGGACAAAACTGGACGGAAGTAATCAAATTTTGTCGGACTGGACAAAATTTAAAAAACTGATTTAGTCCATAAGTTCCCAAAATTAAAAAAAAAATAAAAAATCAAATCTGGCGCCACAGCTAAAATTAGGAAAAAATGCAAAAATGGTCCGCAGTTATTTTGTTAAAAGTATTTTTTAAAATTAGTAACCAAATAAAAATTCGGCGCCGCAGGCGAAAATTTTTTACAAGTATTCTGAAAAATTCGTTAAAATGCAAATGTGGCGCCGCGGCGTGCCGCAGCTGAAAGTAATTTTTACTGAAATTAATATGTAGGGGTGACCTGGGCTAATTGTCGCACTTTTCATTCAAAGTCAGTTTTTTCCTTTATTTTTGTTTTTTTTTAATTGACCAAATGGTAATTTTAGCTGCATGTTTCAGTAATATTATTTACAAAAAAAAACATGGAAAAAATTATAGGGTATTAGAGTTATTATTTTTTTGTGACATCTAGACAATAGCGTTGTCGCGGCTCTTAAAGTATATTTTTAATAACAAAATAATAAGATTTTTCTAACTTCACCGGTTGATGGGGGTGATTATTTTTTAATGTTTACAATATTTTCGTGAAAAAATGTATATAAAGGGTTTTGAGGTAGCTGAAATTAAATCTGATAATAAAAAAAATCTAACTCCACACTCGGAGGGCGGCGGGTAATTAGTTTTAAATATTTACATTATTTTCCTGAAAATGGTTATAGGGCCCTATACTGCCCTACTACGCTAAAAAGCGGTAACTCCATTTGTCGCATAGCAACGTTTTCACGTTAACTTTAATGTAATATTTTGAAAAAGCTGCTATGCGAAAAATGGAGTTACTGCTTTCTAGCGTAGTAGGGCAGTATAGGGGTCGCTAAAACTGATTTTTAGATTTTCCACTCCACCCTCTGAGGGGCGCGCCCCGCTGGCGGGGTGTAATTTTCGTAAAAATTGGTACATATTGGGGTTTTTAAGGTTGCTGATAATAAAAATGGTTTTCAATTTTTTGAATTATTTTTAAGTGTAATTTACTTTTAATTCTAGTTCCTCCAACAATTCAAAAAGAAGAATCCTTCGATTTCATAGTAGTGGGTGCGGGATCAGCGGGTGCGGTGATTGCGAACCGATTGTCGGAAGTCCCAGAATGGAGGGTGCTCCTTTTGGAGGTGGGAGAAGAAGCGTCTTTTATCACGGATATACCAGCGATATCACCTCTATTTCAGTTTACCGACTACAATTGGAACTATTTGATGGAAAAGCAGGAAAATATATGTTTAGGTAAGTAACGACAGAAAATCTGGCGGTAGACTAACATCCCTACTCCCTCACTTTCCTACTCCATAACATCCCTACTCTATAATATCACTACTCTATAAAAAAGCTACTCCATAACATCCCTATTCCCCAATAACCCTTCTGCACTCGATTTTGAACCCTATCCTCCCTTACACGGAATGAATTTCGGGGCCCTGCGCTATACATTATAAGATATTTGGTAACAGTGGCAAATTATAGTGATTTAAGCTATATATTGTAAGGTACACGATAACTAATAATGTTAAAAATAAATTGGAAACGATTATATTTATTATTGCCATTTAAAAATAATTGAGTGGCTCGCGGAACAAAGAACTTTTTGCTTCTACATAATATTTTATATGTAAAATTCTAAAATAATCGCAAATATGTTATTCTATCAGGGGTACAAATAAGTTTCCGCCGTTTGACAAAAGATGGCCCCACCAGAAGGTTATGCTGAAATTGTCAGATGTAAAACGTAATATCGTAAGTTTGGACATCTGGTAACAACATAACCTTGAGATATTAGTGACCGTAACAGCATCACATAATTTTTTTGTGCGAAAATGTCAAGTTTTAAGCAGAATAAGCGTCATTTGAGGGAACTTTTGATTTACTTCTTTAATTTGAAGAAATCTGCAGCTGAGGCGCATCGATTGCTTGTAGAAGCATATGGTGAGGCTGCTTTAAGTGAGAGAAGTTGTCGTGAGTGGTTTCAAAAGTTTAAAAATGGCGAATTTGACGTGGAAGACAAAGAACGTAGTGGAAGGCCGAAAGTGTACGAAGACACGGAATTGGAAGTATTATTAAAGGAAGATTCTCGACAAACGCAAGAAGAACTTGCACTTACATTAGGAGTGACTCAACAAGCAATTTCACATCGTTTAAAATCGTTGGGAATAATTCAAAAACAAGGAAATTGGGTTCCATGTGAACTGAAACCGAGAGACGTTGAACGCCGATTTTGCACGTGTGAAATGCTGCTTGCCAGACACAAAAGAAAGTCTTTTTTGCATCGTATAGTCACTGGTGAAAAAATGGATCCACTACACGGAAAGAAATTAGTGGGCTCTGCGCTATACATTATAAGATATTTGGTAACAGTGGCAAATTATAGTGATTTAAGCTATAGATTATAAGGGACACAATAACTAATAATGTTAAAAATAAATTGGAAACGATTATATATATTACAGACACGATTATATTTATTACAGGCACTATTATAAATTTACAGAAATTTTATTATATTATAAAAATTATTAGCACGGACAATAATTAAATCTATCTAAGCTATAAATGCCATACTATTTGTTATATTTTATTATTCACTAAACAATTAAAGTATTTCATATAAATTTTTACACTGACTGCCATAATTGTAAGAGAAAGCCTTGTATTTATATAATAAGCGATTATAATTTGCTTGGTATGTATGTTATAGCGCTCCTAGCTATAATTTTTTTTTCCGTGTACAATAACCCAAAGAAGAGAAAATCATGGGGACCACCTGGCCATGCTTCAACATCGACAGCCAAACCGAATGTTCATGGAACAAAACTCATGCTGTGTATTTGGTGGAATCAGCTTGGTGTCGTGTATTATGAGCCAAGCACTTAAGGAAAAACGCGCCCATTACTACTCCAGACACGACAAAATTATTCTCCTACATGATAATGCTCAAAACCTATTTGGAAACACTTAATTGGGAAGTTCTACCCCACCCGCCTTATTCACCAGACATTGCCCCTTCCGACTATCACTTGTTCCGGTCGATGGCACATGGTCTGTATGAGCAGAGCTTTACATCATACGAAGATACCAAAAATTGGGTCGATTCGTGTGTAGCCTCAAAAGATGAAGAGTTCTTCCGACGTGGTTTGGACTTTGCCCCTTCCGACTATCACTTGTTCCGGTCGATGGCACATGGTCTGTCTGAGCAGCGCTTTACATCATATGAAGATACCAAAAATTGGGTCGATTCGTGGATAGCCTCAAAAGATGAAGAGTTCTTCCGACGTGGTATCTGAATGCTGCCAGAAAGATGGGAAAACGTAGTGGCTAGTGATGGACAATACTTTGAATAAAACATAATGTACCGTTCTTTCACAATAAATTCCTAATTTCTGATAAAAACCGGCGGAAACTTATTTGTACACCTAATAATAATTTCTTAGGCCGCGTTTCATAATCTGTAGTAATAAATGATTAAGTAATAAATTATATACATATTTGACAATGATTTACCATGACAAATACTAGCTACTAGCTACATAATAAAATTAACATAGAGCGGAGTAGGGTTATTGTGGAGTAGGGATGTTACAGAGTAACTTTAAATATCTCGCTTAATACTTGAACAATATTAAAAAGAAAACCCAACAGAAGTATAGATTTGCG
This sequence comes from Brachypterus glaber, assembly GCA_958510825.1. Taxonomy (NCBI): domain Eukaryota; kingdom Metazoa; phylum Arthropoda; class Insecta; order Coleoptera; family Kateretidae; genus Brachypterus; species Brachypterus glaber. Next base: position 5,083,069 of record OY294053.1, read on the forward strand.
ATCGGTTTAGAAATAGTGCTAGTTTTTTGTCTAATAACAATTTATAGGTCTGGTGGATCAAAAAATGGCGTGGCCAAGGGGCAGAGCTGTAGGAGGATCCTCGATTATAAATAACATGATCTATGCCAGGGGAAATAAGTTGGATTACGACAGATGGGCAGCGATGGGCAATCCTGGTTGGTCTTACGACGAGGTTCTTCCATATTTCAAGGTAAAAATATAGTCCCTTGCGATGGAACCCTTTCGTAATAGGCAAATATCTCAGTTGTTTTGGTAGGTTTGGGCTGGTATAACACGTGGATTGGTTGTAGTGACTTTATTGTCCAAGCTATTATAGAAAAAATGACGATTTTATAAATGGGTAGCCTAGCAAAGACTTACCTATTATAGAAAAATGACCGGGCACACTTTAACTTCAGTTAATAATAGTTATTTATGATATAAGTGCTAAAAGTTAAAATTTATTTTGTGAGAAGGGAAGGGAACAAAATAAAATCACTTTTAGCACATATATCATACACTATTTTTTCTACAAACACTATTAAAAGTACAAATCAAGGCATTTCTTACGTTATTAAATTTATAAAATTTTTGAAATCTAATTGTTCATGAAGTTTATTGTTGCTAAGGTAATGAAAGTTCGATCATTTGTTGACAAAAATGTTAGACAAGTTCAGTGAAAAAGTGCTTTTGGCATACTTTGAAGAAAAGACCAAAATATGGAAATCGTCAACGCTTTATTCAAATTATTCCATGTTAATGCGGATTCTAGAGAGACCGCTATGCCCAGAGTGCGGAGAGGATGAAACATCCTCTCATTACTTAGCCGAGAGTGTCAGATACGACAGGATCAGGTTGCAAGTCTTTGAAACTCAAAGACTTAATCAAGAGGAACTAAGAGATCTCCCCTGGGCCAATATCCTGACCTTTATTGAAAGGACGGGCAGGTTCAAGGAGGACTCAAATTAGTAAATGGCTGGGATTGCCTAGGGTGACAAAAAGGGCCAGAAATGGCCTAGTTGTCCGGCTTTGGCCAACCCAAAAATTTACTACTACTACTACTGAAGGTAATGATAAACATAAAAAATCAGGACATAAGCAAATATTACAAGCTTGTTGCTTTTTTGAAGCGAAAGGGCGAAGGATATCGACCAAAATTTACTTTTTCTACGATCTAATAGAAAAGTTAACATTTCTACAAAAACAAATGAAGTTTTCTGGCCAAAAAATAACCTATTTCTAAGCATTTTACTTTTCTGCTCGTTACCATGACAGCAAGTCAATCGTAAAACAGCTTGACAGTGTCAAGTATATGCTACGGGATGTTGTGATCTGCCATTTTTTTAATATAAAATTATTATTTATATTTAATCAAATCTTAATTTCGTGTGCTAAATATTTGTGTTAAATATTTGTTGTATTTCACCTTTTTTCCCCTTGGACGGTATCTTAGTAGGAAACCAATGGGGAAAACTGCATCCATTTTCCAGGCGGAAACATACGCCATAAAAATTTGTGCTCAAGAATGCCTGAATAAGGGCAAAAGAGGGAAAAAATATGCATATTCTCGGATAGCCAAGCAGCTTTAAAGGCACTAAACTCATGTACATTTGGGTCAAAGCTTGCCTGGGAATGCTACGAAATCCTCAGACAATTGGCAGAAACCAACAAGGTTCCTTGATGTGGGTGCCAGGACACGAGGGTGTTGAGTCTGCGGAGTCTCACGCGAAAGAGGGAGCATGCGCTCAATTTATTGGCCCTGAATCTTTCTGTGGCTTTAACAAAAGCCATCAGGTAGAGGCAATTAAGAGATGGGAAACCAAAATCAAAACTCGATATTGGAAAGACCAAAACTTAAGACAGGCCAAAATATTCATAAAATATGAACCTAAACGAACAAGAAAATTACTCGATCTCAGCAAAGTGGACCTAAAGACCTATACAGGGCTGTTAACCGGACACTGCCCGTTAAGATATCATCTTAAAAAAATGGGAAAGTCTGAAATCGACATTTGCCGTCTATGCTCAGAAGCACCAGAAACGGCCGAACACATTATGTGCTTCTGCGAAGCCATTGCTCGCAAAAGGCTACAATATCTAGAACAGGTATACCCAAGACCTGCAGATATAATAATACTAATAATAAATAAATAATAAATATCAAGTTTATTTCATATATCCCAAGTAGCCCCCAAAAAACTCTTAGGCTTCTTTGAAAGCCTAAAGTTTGATGTGGACTAAATTGCAAAGGGGATTCACAATAGATCTCATTGGTCGCAGTAATTTGAAAGGCAGTACCATGCCTCACAACCCCACTTATATTGTATTGTATTGTATTGTATCTTAATAGGAAATTTAGATCAGGATTTTTAACACCCAAAATCTAACATTAACCCCGTAAGCGTTCTGTTCAACATTTTTTCTTAAACTCCCTTACACTAACACTGTAGTATTCAGTGAATACTCCAAGTTCACTTAATCGGTGTTTGCTTTGGTTAGGTGGTTTTTTATAAAAACATTCTTGTGTTTTGGTGGTTGGTGGGTTCAAGCGCTCCCATTAACAACCTATAAAGTGACCCCAGGTTGTTTAAAATAAACCTACCTCTAGAAATCAGAAGACAGTAAAGTCAAGATGGCCGACAACGAATACAGAAATATTGGAGGATATTTGAGTGTGGAAAATGTCCCGTTCGTAACCGAATCTGCACATGCGTTCATTAAAGGAGCTCAAGAAATAGGACACAAGTACGTCGATTATAATGGAAGGGAACAGTTAGGGGTAAGTCAAAATATTTTTTAAGATTTTTTTTGTTTTTGAAAAAAATGTTTCAACAAATTTCTTGCAGGTTTCATACGTTCAAGCAACACTGAGAAACGGCAAACGTTGCAGCACAGAAAAGGCATTCTTACGGCCCATCCTGCACCGGCAAAACCTAAAAATACTAACAAAAGCACGCGCGGTCAAACTCCTCGTCAACCTGAAAACAAAAACGGTTTTCGGGGTGCAATACGTCAAAAATAGACAATACCATGTTGCCAAAGCTAAAAAAGAGGTGGTCCTTTCTGCAGGAGTTTTTAATTCGCCGCAGTTGTTGATGTTGAGTGGGATTGGACCTGAAGACCATTTAAAAGAACTAGGTAAAATGTTACTGAAAGTTTTAATAGTTAGTCTGTTATTTTTTTAGAATCAACTGAAAATGTATTTGAACTATAAATAAAATTACGCAAAATAGGAAAAAATCATAAAGCATACGTTTCATAAGACTTTTTAAAGCACTTGTCTATAAAAAAACGTACCTCTCCGATGCTTCGGTTCGAGAAATAACCTTTTTTGAGAAAGTATGTATCAATAGGGAATAAGTCCATAGGTTTGGGTCAAAAAGTAATAAGTACAAATTAATTTTTTAAATATTTTGGAAAATATTTAATATTTTATTGCAATTTTTATGCCAACTATAACTTTAATTAAGCAGAATAAAAAGTCACAGGTTTTAGATTTAAAAAGTCTTGTATAAAAAGAATTGCACACCAAAGCGCAAATGGTGTATCTTTTTTCTTTCATTCCTCCTTTGTTGGAATCTTGAGAGAGAAGCTTCTATCGAATATAATTCATACCTTTGCCTCAACCACTCTATTACAAATTTTGGCGACATTAGGGTGGTTCAAAATTAAAAAAAAATGTCCGATTTAGCTGATATTTGGCATAATAGCTTCTTTTGGTAATATCAATGCGGACTAATACTCAAAAATCAAAATGGCGGAATAAATATTACCAAAAGAAGCTATTATATTTTGACAACACCTCCTCTATCAAGTATCTGTCAATAATCCTTTCCACAGAAGAATGTTAAGCGTATTAGTCTGAAGGATTTTGCTGTGGTGTAGTCTCCTGCCTTGAGAATAAAGACGACCTTAGCCTTCCTCCATTCTTTGGGAACGTATCCTACTGTTACAGAGGTCCAAAAAATCCTTTTTACCACAGGGGAAAGTATTATTTTGTTACCAGCAGTATTTTTTTCTTTATTTTGGGAAATTTAATCGTATCTTTGCCTCAATCACTCTATTAAAAATTATGGCGACATTAGGGTGGGTCAAAATTTAAAAAAAAATGTCCGATTTAGCTGATATTTGGCATAATAGCTTCTTTTGGTAATATCAATGCGGACTAATACTCAAAAACTCAAAAATCAAAATGGCGGAATAAATATGGCCGATTTATTTTTAAAATTTTGCCAAAATTAAGGAAAATATGGCACAAAGCAAAAAACAAATAGAGAGATTAAGCCCAAATTAAATTTTTACAGTAATTATTTGTACATTTAAGGAAAATAACCCATAACAGAATGCGCTAAATTTATCTTTTTTTCTTTGTTTTGTGCCATATTTTCTTTAATTTTTGCAAAATTTAAAATATAAATCAGCCATATTTGTTTTGCCCTTTTGAATTAATATTACCAAGCGAAGCTATTATATTTTGATAACACCTCCTCTATCAAGTATCTGTCAATAATCCTTTCCACGGAAGAATGTTAAGCTTATTAGTCTGAAGGATTTTGCTGTGGTTTAGTCTCCTACCTTGGGAATAAAGACGACCTTAGCCTTCCTCCATTCTTTGGGGACGTATCCTACTGCTACAGAGGTCCAAAAAATCCTTTTTACCACAGGGGAATGTATTATTTTGTTACCAGCAGTATTTTTTTCTTTATTTTGGGAAATTTAATCGTATCTTTGCCTCAATCACACTATTAAAAATTATGGCGACATTAGGGTGGTTCAAAATTTTAAAAAAATGTCCGATTTAGCTGATATTTGGCATAATAGCTTCTTTTAGTAATATCAATGCGGACTAATACTCAAAAACCCAAAAATCAAAATGGCGGAGTAAATATGGCCGATTTATTTTTAAAATTTTGCCAAAATTAAGGAAAATATGGCACAAAGCAAAAAACAAATAGAGAGATTAAGCCCAAATTAAATTTTTACAGTAATTATTTGTACATATAAGGAAAATAACCCATAACAAAATGCGCTAAATTTATCTTTTTTTCTTTGGTTTGTGCCATATTTTCTTTAATTTTTGCAAAATTTAAAATATAAATCGGCCATATTTGTTTTGCCCTTTTGAATTAATATTACCAAAAGAAGCTATTATAATTTGACAACACCTCCTCTATCAAGTATCTGTCAATAATCCTTTCCACGGAAGAATGTTAAGCGTATTAGTCTGAAGGATTTTGCTGTGGTTTAGTCTCCTACCTTGGGAATAAAGACGACCTTAGCCTTCCTCCATTCTTTGGGGACGTATCCTACTGCTACAGAGGTCCAAAAAATCCTTTTTACCACAGGGGAATGTATTATTTTGTTAACAGCAGTATTTTTTTTTATTTTAGGCATTCCAGTAATTCAAATCCTTCCAGTTGGTAAAAAATTGTATGACCACTTAACCTTTATGGGACAAGTGTTTACGGTTAACCAGAGTATTGATTTAAAGCAAACCGATCTGTACAAACCCGACAATATATTGAAGTTTTTTCTTAAAGGAGAAGGACCTTTAACGGCGTTGGCAGGAGTAGAAGCCTTGGGTAAATGAAACTTATATGGTCAAAATTGTATTAATTATGAAATAGTCAACAAAAAGAAATTAAGGAATGGTTTAATATTATAATCCTTTCAAAAATCCTTTAAGGTAATATTTAAAAAGACAATTAAAAAAGGTGTATCTGAATGTCGTAGAGAATATTGGTTGTTCAGGAAACCTGCACAGAAAAAAAACAAAACCAACTATACAGCCATTCCACGAGGAGCAGTCCCACAGTATTGTCCTGAACACCACAACACATATCTTGCCAATTTGTCTCCCGGCAATATGTTCAGAAAACCTGAACAGGGCATTTCCGTGCCTATTTGCCTCCCGGCAATATGTTCAGAAAACCTCAACAGGCATGATTTAAAATATACATATTTGTATAAAAAAAGAATTTGGTTACAAGGAACCGCAATATTAAAATATAAAATATAGTCAATGCTAAGTCGTGTAGATTAATAAAACACTTAAGTTCTAAATTGTATATAAACCAAATTCTATTCAAATAAAATATCATTACTCGAAGGACCATGTTTAAAAGCAGCTTGAGGCAGCTTGGGAGCTGGACTCTAACTGTGACTCACTCAACCCCCAGCCTCAGAGGTTTGTTGTACTCAAAGTGAGTCAAAGGTGTTAAAAGAAAGAATGATCATAGGTTCTAAAATCATGGGAGATAAAAATATTCCAAGGACAAATTTAGATTCGGCGACTCAATATTAGTTAAAAAATACCCAACTTAAAACATGGAAACTCATAGGTAGAATAAATAAGGATATTATGAAAAAAAAATATTAAAAAAAATGGATAATGTGACAAAACTAAGTAGGGGTGAAGGGTAATGAAAGGGTGCATAAGGGGACAAGCTTATCGCCACGTACTCATGCTAAAAATTGTCAAAAATCAATACTAGGGGGTCAAAAATGAACTAAAAAAATGTTACGTAATATGGTTCTTATGTAATAAACATTTTTATGATGTAGAACCATTAAAAAAAACAAAAAAATACACAATATTTTGTTTTATAAATTATTTTTAAATTGGCATAATTTCCAGTACTAAAATTTAAAAAATAAGACGTGCTGTTTTTTTTAAGGTCAAATTTGGACTTTTTCTGCGCCTTTAAATTGATAAGAAAAATATATTTTTTGGGCTCGGAAAAAAAGTTTACACTGTGTACTTTAATTTTGTTTCTTTTTCATTTATTTGCTTTTTACGAACAAACTAAGCAAAATAAAATATTTGTATAAATATTTTTGTAGAGAATTTTTTAATCTACAAATTAAGTCCTATAAAAATTTTATACAGATTTGAGAGTTTTGCCACAAAAGAGCAATTAAGTAAACTCTGCACTTTCAGTTTAAGCTTTTTATTTTTTTTCGCGTACTTACTCTGACAGTAGGTCCTTGGCATATAAATTTTTGAGTTCCTCGTATTTTTTTTAATATACCCTAAAATTTTCAAAATCCTACTCTTTTTTTAAGATTTTGAAAAAAAACGTCATTATTTCCTGGACTTATATCTCAAAAATTTTAGGTGCTGAAATGAAATTTTTCTAAGGTCAGATTTGGTTTCTACGCCCTCGAATTCGTAAGAATAATTTACTTTCCGATCGGGGCAAAAAAAAAGTTGAGATTTGTTGTCTAGTGTTATTAAAAAAAATAGTATTTACTTATTTATTTTTTTAGGTTTTGTCAAAACCAACGTATCAACAGATCCAGATCCTTATCCAGATATAGAATTGATTTACGCGGGGGCCAGCTTGTCGAGTGACAACGGCCAATTCAGCAGAAAAGCGTTGAGGATGACCGACGAGGTCTACAACGCCCTGTATAAACCTTTAGAGGACAAACATACTTGGATGGTTAGTATCAGAGTGCCTAAATGTGACGTTTTTGTCAAAAAAGAGAGTGTAGACAAAAAAAAACAAAGAAGAAAATTTTTTTAACCTGTCAATGTTTACATCTGTAATTTTATGTAGAAAATTGTATTTATTTATTTAAAATAGGATGTATAAAGTCCAACTTTATGGTAAAATGTTTGTAGATGTTTTGACAAATGGGAGACTTTGAATTTTTATTTGTTCGAAAACAATAAAAAGGCTCTATCGAAACGTCACAATTTAGAGAAAATAAGTTTTTTAATTGAATACCCCTGATACCCCAAAAACCTAACCTACAATATTATACTACGGGAAAAAATCATTTAACTAAAAAAAAAAACAAATTTTATTATCGTAACTATAACATACTAGTATGAAGAACAGCATACTACACACATTTTATTACTTAACTACAACAAACAATGACGTCACACTAACTATTCGTAGTAACCACGTACCCTAGGTGGTTTGCTCACATAGTAAGTATTTCTATCCTTTTCTATTATATTTCTGTTCACTCCAAATCATATTTTTTCGAACAAGAAGAGGAAAAAATAGGTAAGGTATAATTTTTTTGGGTAAGCCAGACGTTAAAAATAATTAAAAGATTTTTTTGCAAGAACGGATTAAACTGAAATAATTTTAAATAATCGTCACATATCATTCGTGGATAATGTAGGTACCTATAATAAATGAGTTAAATAAAAGTAATTTATAAGCTTTATGCAAAAATGTTCTTGCAAAGTTAGGACAAGCCTAATTTTTTCCTTGTAGATCTCATTTTTGGTTCAAAATTTCAAATATCGCAAAATAAACAACTCAATCAACTTTTTAACCTCGAAAAAGATTTTGGTATAATAGTGTCCTACTTTACCAACTAACTATGACGTCATTTAAACAACACTCATCAAGCCATACTAGTATGTAATATGCTGGGTGTTTGGATATTGCCAAAACTCTTAATCATTTTTAAATTCAAGGTTTTAAAAAAAATCCATGGACAGGTCGATTTTTGTTTCTAAAAATGAGTACAGTGGTGGCATTAAATATCAGGACAAACAATTTTTCATAGATTATAGTGGGTCTTGTGTCATTTGTTAAAAAACGTCAAAATATGTCAAATGTTTGTTTATTTTTTGCTGTTATACAAGTAGTTTGTAAAAAAAGTGTTTTTTATCTTTATTTTAATTTAAAATGAGTTAACTTATCGTGGAAATTTAAGAGAAAAAAATCTCAGTCGTCCTTAGTATTAAGAGATATGGATGAGGTTCAATTTTAGTGAAAACAGTTCAAGAAATAGATCTGTTTCTTAAGAAATGTTTTCTTGAGAAAAACTTAGGTTCTTATATCAAACCGAAAAAGAATCATCGGTGGTCAAAAGCTACAATGGATGGTTAAGCAATTTTTTAATTATAAAAAAAACGAGAAAAACAAGGTGCAGTATACTAGGAATTTTTTTTTGCTTACCTCAGTGCGGCTCTTCAGTTATGAACTCTTAAACTCAAATCCATTTGCAGTAGAAAATTTATAAAACCTTGTGAGTTTTTAGCTGTACTGAAGAGTAAAATTAGGTGTGTGTTTTTTTAATGAATATTAAACATATTCTTTACCCATATAAGTACAATTTTGATCCAAAGATTATCAATTTTATTATTATTTAAATATAACAACAATTGTGTAAAATTTAATGAATATATATTTATCAATAAACATTAATTTATTAATTTAATATTTTTTGAAAGTAAACTTCAACTAAATAATTCAGTTATGTCAAAACGAAGTAACCTAGTTTTTAATTTTTAAAATAATCCCATGTTAATCCATGAAAAAAATATAAAAATGACACGAATTTTTTTGAGGTTGTCCCGATATTAATTGCCACAACTGTACATTTCCAACTCTTTGGAAAACTGCAATAAAAGTGGTTAGGTAATATACTATTGAGCTGGGTTAAAAATAAGATAGGTAAATATTACAAAATATTATTGTTAGCTTACTATTTTTTTTTTCAGATATTTCCTACGTTAGTCCATCCGAAATCCCACGGATATATGAAGCTAAAGTCAAAAAATCCCTACCACTGGCCTAGATTTTATGGGAACTATTTCACAGATCCCGACAATATCGATATTAAAACGCTTATTGGTGGAATACGAGAAGCCCAAAAAATAGCCAACAGTCCTGCCATGCAAAAGTAAGTAAAAGGGTTTCTGAAAGTTGGTTTGGCGTCAAAACCAAATTCAGCAGCCCTAGTAAGTACAGTTGGATCCAAAAAAAAAACAAGATTGAAAATTTAGTTGCGTAAATTCAATAATTACAATACAAAGCCGTTGTCATGTTGACAATATTTGTCAAAATTACTTATAATAATTATAAAGTAATTAGAAATGCGTTAAGAAATGTTAAGAAATCTCAATTAGTATATTGGAAGCAGGATGTACGAAAGTGATTGCGGCTAGTGATCTCTATAGAGACCTTTAATTGTTTGAAGGTTATTTAGTGTTTCGAAGAGTTGTGTTAAGATCATAGAAAAAAGAATAATGGTTAAGATTTAAGAAAAAATAGATGGGGAAGGAAAGGGCGTGCAGACTCGGAAAGAAAGAAGATATCAAATGAAATACAGGATGAAAATTTACTTAATTATTTGAGAGAATACCATTTACAAGAAGCGGTGCATGCTATAAACAATATAAATTTTCCTAGGTTAAAAACCATCGCCCGTCGCCACATCGATAGTTCCAAGATTACAAAAGCGAAAAAAAACCTCCGGAAAAACTTTTTTTTAAACGAAAATCATAATTTTCATAAATTATGTTTGGTTAGTAGAGTTCAATTTTTTATTTTTTCATAAGATTTACTAAATATTGTGTTTTAATTTTTGATTTGGTTAAATATTCTAAATGTTTTTTCAGTTTATTATTTATTATTATTATTTTTTTTAATATTCGACATTATTCGCATGCATTTTCTGTAATAAACTTTGAAAAAACTGAATTAATTGTCAAATTAACCTAACCTATTTCTTAAAATCTTACTTAAACTATAAAATAATTAGTAGAATTGACATTTTAGCATATTTAAATCTTGCGTTTTTTGTGGGTCCAAATGTACCTATACGGAAAGAATAGTTGTTTTTATTCGATATCGTATCTAAAAGCTCCTTTTTTTTGTTTAATAAACCTAAAGTTTATTTTTCGGCTGCAAAAGTAAAATATTCAATTTTCATTGGTTGACTGATATTGAAACTTTTGAGATTTAAATTCTAACCTCAAATTTGTCAAAAACAGAAATGTATTTATTAATATATTACCATCGAATAAAAAATAGGCTATGATACACGGACGATTACCTATAATAAGGGAACGTTCAAGTATTACGTAACGCAAATTTTGATCATTTTGGAACCACTCCCTGTAACGCTATTTTCCTATACCATTAATATGCGCGTAACACTCCAAAATAAAACCTCCAACCCCCCCCCCCCCTCTAGGAGCGTTACGTAATACTTGAACGTTTCCTAACATAACGTCAAATACAATTATCTTTATTCTGATTATTAATAATTTATTAATTGATTATTAACGCGTTAATTTCATCGTAGATGTCTAAAAACTTTTGCACTGTTACTGAAACTACTTCTTTGTTAAACTCGCCTGGAAAATCAGAACAGTTAAGCAAAGATATTCTTTCTGACTAGCGCGCAAATAATAATAATCTTGCACTACTACCCAGTCAACACAAATACATGGCAGGAACATAGCAGGTACATAACCACTGTTCTATGTGATGTTGCAGACATGTAATTTTTATAGCCCATGTATAGTCCTTGGACTTTAACAATTCCGCCTCAAGTTATGTATCAGCTACATAACATGCTACATATCAGATACATACTAGGTACATAACAATAAAAGTAGGCGTTTCCGAATTTTGCTTGTTATGGAGTGCATCATAGATTTAGACATGGTGAACATTTTTACGTCTTTTTGATAAACCTAATAATTAAAGTATATAAATATCTTTATATGTAGCATCCATCAGGCAAAATTCTTATACGATGTGCATTTTTACTGTGAAAGCAAACTTTCTACCAGGCTTAAAAATCATGGGCCACATAAAAAGCCAATTTTTAGAAAAAAAAATAGCAAATAATCATTTTAAAAAAAAAATATATATTTTAATTTTTTGTCTAAAATTATCTAAAATCAGTTTAGTTGTCTAAAAATACATGCGTTTCTACTACTTAAGGGTAAAACTTTTATTATTAACAACAATTTTAAGAATATTAGTGATTCTAACCTATAAAAATTAAAATAATATAGACGCCATATTTAGTATTGAATTCATAACATTTTATGTATCGTGTATGTTCTCGTACCATGTATATGATACATAACATGCAATATTGCATGTTATGTATCATACATAGGTATGTTACATCTTATGTAATATGGCACATGTAACATAAAAAATCTTTCTGTTACACGGAAAAAAAAATTATAGCTAGGAGCGCTATAACACACTTACCAAGCAAATTATAACCGCTTATTATATAAATACAAGGCTTTCTCTTACAATTATGGCAGTCAGTGTAAAAATTTATATGAAATACTTTAATTGTTTAGTGAATAATAAAATATAACAAATAGTATGGCATTTATAGCTTAAATAGATTTAATTATTGTCCGTGCTAATAATTTTTATAATATAATAAAATTTCTGTAAATTTATAATAGTGCCTGTAATAAATATAATCGTGTCTGTAATATATATAATCGTTTCCAATTTATTTTTAACATTATTAGTTATGGTGTCCCTTATAATCTATAGCTTAAATCACTATAATTTGCCACTGTTACCAAATATCTTATAATGTATAGCGCAGAGCCCACTAATTTCTTTCCGTGTATAGGGCATGTTATGTAGCATACATATGTATGTTATGTCTCATGTAATATGGCACATGTTACCTAAAAAATCTTTCTTTACCATGTTGCATCCATATATGTGCGGACTGGGTATGCTACAATATACAATATAAGTGGGGTTGTAAGGCATGGTACTGCCTTTCAAATCACTGCGACCAATGAGATCTATTGTGAATCCCCTTTGCAATTTAGTCCACATCAAACTTTAGGCTTTCAAAGAAGCCTAAGAGTTTTTTGGGGGCTACTTGGGATATATCTGCAGGTCTTGGGTATACCTGTTCTAGATATTGTAGCCTTTTGCGAGCAATGGCTTCGCAGAAGCACATAATGTGTTCGGCCGTTTCTGGTGCTTCTGAGCATAGACGGCAAATGTCGATTTCAGACTTTCCCATTTTTTTAAGATGATATCTTAACGGGCAGTGTCCGGTTAACAGCCCTGTATAGGTCTTTAGGTCCATCTTGCTGAGATCGAGTAATTTTCTTGTTCGTTTAGGTTCATATTTTATGAATATTTTGGCCTGTCTTAAGTTTTGGTCTTTCCAATATTGAGTTTTGACGCACTACTATGTTACTACTATAATAGTAATTATATACCAAGGTAGAGAATACATTTTTTATAGCCGACTGTATTAAGAGTGCAATGCTATAATAGTCTTCTCTACCGTAGTTTATATATTAGTTTTTTCACTATTTAACTATTTTTATTCAAATGATTAAATAAATTATGAACAGAAATGATATTTCTTAAAATTTTCATAAAAATCAAGTAGCCTTGATCAGTGACATTTGCTCAAATAAATACTTTGAACTGACGTTTAAAAATTTAGTTTTTTTTTAATTGTTTTTATAATATTTAGCTAATTATTGATTGTATTAATTGGTAATAATTATAATTAATTATATTTAATAAATAAAAGGTATTTAAAACTATTTTCTTGGATTTAATTAGTAAAAATTGCACAAAGAACTGAAACATCTAAAGTGACAGAAATCAATTGTTTATAAAATTTACTCCTACTAGGTGAGAAAAAATTATTATTGATATAAGTAAAGAAAATTGATTTCACAGTCTGAAAACATGATAAATAATGGTTAAGAGCACATACAATGTTCTAAAGCTAGTAGTGAAAAAAAGAACTTACCTATTCTAGCATCCAAATGAAAGACTATTTTTTAAATAGTATTTTAGTAGATTTATTATTAAAGTCTGGTAACATACCTGAAAAAAAAAGAAAATAATTAAAGTAATTACTTAGAATAGGAAGTTTTTATTATCATGTTTATGTTTTCTGATTAAAATATTTTTGTGTTCTGGTCTATGAATTAAACAAACCTCGAAATAAACTACTTATTTGTTTAAATAAGGGGCTGTCCATATATTACGTAACGCAATTTTTCAAAAAAAAACCTAAAATATAGTATAACATAACCTTAAAAAAATTTACACGAAAATATCACTCAAACTTTAAAAAAATATTCATAATCAATATCACACAGGGAAAAACTACTAGGTACCTCTTTTTACACCGAGTGTCACATATAACACGTATATTGTTTATGCACAGTTACACAAAATAGTACACACATTAGTGTTCTGTGAGTACACATTCCGCGCGAAAATGTATCATCGCTGATGATTCATCGGCAAGATCACGCAAGAACAGAACCGTAAGATTTTTTTTTAATCAATGTCAACAGTTTTTTTACTGATTACAATAATATTTAAATATGCAAAGTTTCGTCAATTTTTGTGTGAAAAAGGGAATTATGGGCCACTAAATAGTAATTTATGTTCAAATAAAAATACATCTACCAAGCTTAGGAAATAAACATTAAATTTATTAAATTCCGTTACGTAACGTTTACCTAGACTCCCCCCTCCCCCCGGTCACAAACTGTAACAATTTCTCAGACCCCCCCTAGGCGCGTTATATAATATATGGACAGCCCCTAAACTAAATAGTTAACCGTATTTATTTACATGTTACATGTTTGTTTAACCTCGTACTATTCTACTAAATTAAGCATCCCCTAAGTCCAGAACTTGTGTGGGCTAGTAGTAGAGGGAACCACCGGCTTATACTGACTTTCGAACCAGTTTTTATAGGGGTGTCCGCTTCACTTACGCCTTCGCCAAATTTCAATTATTAATTAACTGAAAAAGGCAAATCAGCGCCAGTGAGAATCGTAGTAGACTTGTCATGTACAGACGCGGTAGACCACTACACCAATCCTCCCATATATACTATAAAGTATATTTAAATACGGTTAACTATTGATTTGGTCGTCCCAATCAGATCTGTTTTTTAGTGTACTGATGACTACAGTATACAGTTCGGTCCAAAAGTCACCCCCCCCCCCTTAAACTTTTGAACGAGTTGAGATATCGACTTCAAATTTAGAACTCTTAAATAAGACAACTTAAACTATCTTTTAGCACATATTTGATATTTTCAGCTCTTAAAATGTGGGCAGGGGGGCATGGGGGGATATTTTTTTAAATGGAAAGGGGGATGTGAATTATTTTAAAGCTTATAAAATTATCTATTTAAACTAACATTTTTAAATTTTTTAAAAATGTTTTTTAAGTATGTATTTTCTCTCGTTCTAATTATGTAATAATTAAAATAATTCTTGGTTTATAGAACTGCGTTTAAATTTATAAAGACAAAGATGCCAATTCAATAAATGGCGAAACGTTGGGAAATTTTGTCTTTATAAATTTAAACGCAGTTCTATAAACCAAGAATTATATGAATGTTTTTTAAGGTTTTGATTTTTCAATTTTTTGTGCTAAAACATTCGATTTTTTAAGTTTTTTTTATAAATTTTTATTTATGTCAACTAAAATTAGTTTAAAAGTATAATTAACATTTTTTTATGATGAAAGTAGGCATTTTTAAAAAAATATTTGTTTTTTTTTAGAGGAATTTTGACATTAATACCGTAATTTCCACACAACTATAGTCCGGCCACACAACTATAGTCCAAGGCCCCCAGGGGGCAGGGGATAATTATTTTTAAATGTTTACAATTTCTTGTGAAAGTTGGTGTATATGGGATATACAGCAACACGTTTTCAGTTTTTTTTTAAATACGCTGGTTATGGAATATAGGTGTGAAGCTGGACCATAGTTATGTGAATCTGGACTATTGTTGTGTGAAATTACGGTACCCATTTTCAACCCCATTTTAACCCAATTTTTTTTTTAAATTTAAAAATATGGAGTAAAATAGAGAATTTTATAAGCTTTAAAATGATGTATTACACGACCCCCCCTTTCCATTTAAAAAAATGTGCCCCCATGCCCCCCTACCCACATTTTAAGAGCTGAAAGTATTAAATATATGCTCAGAGATAGTTTAAGTTGTCTTATTTAAAAGTTCCAAATTTGAAGTCGATATCTCAACTGGTTCAAAAGTTAAGAGGGGGGGGGGTGAGTTTTGGACCGCTCTGTATTTATATCCTAATAAGACAATGAAACATTTCCTCGAGAGATGCCATTTAGGCGAAATTAGCATCTTGACAGTTGGAAATGGCATTTTCTTATGAGGTTAGAACAGTTTTTTATTTACAAGCATACAGAAAAGCGTTCTTTTTATATTCTCTATAAAAAGTTGCAAAATCTATCATTTTTGTCTGTTTCTTTAAAAGTTAAAAAAGCTTTTCTTTTTTAACCTAGTAGTAGTAGTAGTAGTAAAAGGTGGGTAGGCTCCGACGCCTGACAAGTAGGCCCAATGGCCCTTTTTGTCTGCCCCAAGATTACCTACCCAACCTGCTGCCTATCCTCCCTCTTCCTGAATCTGCCAGACCTTCTGATGAAGTTCATAACATCTGACCAGGCTAGGAGGCTCATCTCTTCCTTCGCTAGTGTTACCACTCCGAAGACGTCTTGTCTGAGCCTGCCCAGAGCCTCACACTCCCCTATGAAGTGGTAGGGCGTTTCCTCGTCCATCCCACACCCAGGGCAGGTCGGATCGTTTACCGTCCGCATGAGGCTTAGGTGTCGCATAAGCCCACAGTGGCCCGTAAGGACCCCTGTAAGGAGGCTTATGGTTGCTCGGCCCCTTCCTAGTAGCCAGACCGACCTAGCTTTGCTTGGCCTGGTCAGGAATTCCTTTGCCTGCCTGCAACCGCTAAGCTCGGTCCAGTGTTCTTTAAGCTGACTTTCCACCCAAGCGTTGAGGGCAGTCTTCACTTGTTTCCTTGTGATACCGAGAATTGGTTCAGGTCCCAGGCAGGGCTTTCCGGCAAGACTGGGTAGTCTGGCGAGTTCATCCGCCCTCTCGTTGCCTGGAATACCGCAGTGACCTGGTACCCACACAAGGTGAACTCTTTTTGTTCTTGGTAGCTCATTCAGCTCTCCAGCGCACTCCTGCACCAGAGCGGATCTTGTTGCGGGTGCGCTAAGAGCTTTTAAAGCTGTCTGGCTATCCGAGCAGAAGTATACATCTGTCTCGTTGCCTGAACGTACTGCCTCACACCTTGCCGCCTCCTGTATAGCGAAGACCTCCGCTTGGAAGACTGTGGGGTACATTCCTAGCGAAAAGCTTTTCTGTACCTCCCTGTCTTCAATGCAGAATCCTGCTTCCGATGTCTGTGTGCTTGCCATACGGGAACCGTCTGTATAGCACACCACGGATGTCGGGGCGAAAGCAACCTGCTTTCTCTCCCACTGTTCCTTACTGGGAATTGTGAGAGTGAATTTCTTGTTATACCTAAGCTGATCTTCAGCCTCAATCACTTTGATACTGCTAATAGGGATTTCCCTTTTAGCGATCTCTGCAATCTTGGTGTGACCATACGTTGCTTCTCCTCCCAGCCAGCCTCCAGCGTCTCGCATCCTCAGGTGGCTGGCCATCGCTTCCTTTTTTATCCAAGATGGAAGCGGGGGCAGCCCCAGTAGGGCTTCGAGCGCGGCTGTAGCGGTCGTCCTCATTTTTAACCTATCTTAGATATGAATTTATATCTTACCGGTTTTTTAGCTTTTGGTTATACCTCATAGATGGCGAAACATTCGCCTTGTCTGTAAACAGTTGAAGTTTGCGAATAAAATAACCTAACATTTTTGTTTATTTCTACAAAAAACAATAAGAAATAATATTTATTTATATATTATATGGTTCATACCGAGACTAATAATAGAAAATAACAACGAGCCACTTATTTAAATTATTATTTAGTTGAAATTTACAATGACGTTAGAAATCTGCAAAATTTCTGTAGAAGATCATTTAAAACGGCGAATTTTACGAGGTAATGTGTTTATTTATTTATACTTGTAAATAAAATTCTTTTCTAACCACATAAGAAAATGACATTTCCAACTCTCGAGATGCTAATGTTTCATTTTCTTATTAGGTTATAAATATATTATTATTTAAAATCACAATCAAAACAACAAAATATTACAAAAAAAAATTACATTTAAACAAATTTTTGGTTATATTGCTCTCAATGACATTTATATCGCGTTATCTATGAAGTAAAAACTAAAGCCAAAATAGGTTAGAAAAGAGATCTTTTCTGCCCTTGGTTAGATAACTTTTCTAAAAAGTAAATAAAAGTTTTATACTTTTTATAATTCAAAAAAAGGACTTTTTATTGTACGATTGCGAATAAAATAGTTTTATCCAATACATACAGATAATAAGACAATTACCAGCTTTATTTTAAATAGATAAACTCAATAATAACCCCCGCGTGATTTTTACTTTATTGAGTGGATAATTATTTATTTTACCCACTCAACTGTCACTTGTCAAATTATTTTCTTGTAAATGTCATTAAAATTTTTAATAAATATATGAATTCCTAAGCTATTTATTGGATAAAACCTTGTATGGCACTCATGGGTAAACCGATATTGCCCTCTCGAAAATTAACCTGCTTGGCTGACGCCTCGCAGGTTAATTTTCTCATGGGCAATATCTTACTTTACCCACTAGTACCATAAATAACTATTCCCTAATGTTCTTCTTAAAAAAAAACAATAAAAATGAAAGATATTTTAAATCCAACTTTTTGATTCTCGTTTTAGATATGGCTCCAAACTCGTAGAAACAAAAATCCCCGGCTGTACCCAACACACCTTCAACTCGGACGAATACTGGGAATGCGCCCTTCGCTACATATCACCAACCCTTCACCACCAAGTGGCCACCTGCAGAATGGGGCCCCCAGAAGACCCCGAAGCCGTGGTAGACAACAAACTCCGAGTTTACGGAATCAAAAAATTGAGGGTTGCAGTACAAGTATAATCCCATTGCCTTTAACAGCGCATACAAACGCCCCCGCCATTATGATTGGAGAAAAAGTATCAGATTTATTAAAAGAAGAATGGTTGGTCAGCTTCGGGAGAATTTTGAACGAAGACATTAGAAGGCACGTTGGAAAATAACATGTATTAGTTTTTAGGATTTAAAAATGTTCAGATTGTGATATACTAAATTAATTTTAACTTTACGATTTATGTTTATTTGAAACCTTTTCCTTGCGAAAAATAACATGGCGCATTCGTAATATTTGAATTAAGAATTATTTTTGATGTATTTAAAAATCTTATAAATGATGATTTATAAATAATACAAATGCGTAAAAGAGAAAGTTCATCTAACTACATTTTTTACTTCTGGTTTAGGAGATATCAGGATTTTCCTGAAAGTTGTCATTTTTTCAGTTAACTTAAAAAGTACTACATGTATTTGATTGATGCTGTGCTTTAAATTTGAAGCTTAACCGAGTTACGTTTTTCTTCTAACCAAGTTTATCAAAAACATAAATTGAGTAGAAGAAAAAATAGGGTCACTCCGTCCGGCGGCAGTTCTGCGAAATCACCGTTAGGCCTCCGTCAGACGGCAATAAAAAGTTTCCCCGGGATGAAGAAACTGTAGAAAAAGAAGTAAAAGACATGAGCGTAGAAGAAGAAGAAGTAAAAGACATGAGCTTGAAATAAAAAACTCTGCTGATTTAGTACTTTTTGAGTTGACTGAAAAAATTACAACTTTCAGGAAAATCCTGATATCTCCTAAACTAGAAGTAAAAAAGTAAAAAAATAAAAAAGAAAATATTCATTAAAACAGCGGCAATAAGTAAGACTTTAATAATTTGACAAACAGTTGCAGTGGCGTACCATGCAAGTCCTAGAAGATGGGTTAAGAAACATAGTACATTATTTGTTGCTGTTAATACGAAAAAAACAATTTTAATCATTCTTAAAACAAACAAAAGTAGAGAATGTTTTCGAAATATTTGAATTTAAAAAATGTCAATTTTTTAGGTGTCCGGAATTTAATGCGCGACAGTGTAAATAGATAACCCTGCATACTAATATAACGGAAAAGCCTTGATCAATCAATGCAGTCTTAATTTTATTAAATAAATTTATAAAATTAAATGAATTGTGATTGGTTCCGCAAGTCATATATTCGTGATTATTTTTTATAACAAATAAATAGAACAATAGATTCCTGGTGTGGTTATCCTTAGTTATTGTTTTGAAAAACTAAAGGTCGATTCAGGCATAATTATCATTAACTACACTAAACTGAATTAAGAAATTAACAAAATTAAGAAACATAACCTTAAATTCTATAATACATTTTCCGTGGTACGCAACAATTAAGATAAAAGAAAAAATATAGCATAAAATAATAATAGAATCTTAAAATACACCATAGAAAAAGAATTTCTGAAATACACAAACTTTAGGCAACATTTTATAAAGAATCGTTATCCAAGTATCAAAATAAAAATGAAGATGGCGACACATCTG
The DNA here is from genome assembly GCA_958510825.1 of Brachypterus glaber. NCBI lineage: Eukaryota > Metazoa > Arthropoda > Insecta > Coleoptera > Kateretidae > Brachypterus > Brachypterus glaber. The sequence goes on from OY294053.1 coordinate 5,103,235, forward strand.
TATTTTAAAAATTCCTTCATAAAGTCTTAAGGAACAACACAGTAGTTACATAAAAAATAAAAGGTACTTTTGGAGATAAGTAGGTTTTAAAACACGATTTTTAGACCCAACAACTGCAAATATAGTTATAATCGTCCTACGCAATAGATAATTGTTTTTTTTTTACTTATTCAGTCGTATTTACACATGCCTATTATCTATTTAGCAGTTACCTTATTGTTGCATCCCACGGAAAATTTATTATAAAATTTAAGGTTATGTTTCTTAATTTTGTTAATTTCTTAATTTATTAATTCAGTTTAGTGTAGTTAGTGATAATTATGCCTTAAGATCAATAGTGATGTTCAAAATTTTATGAAAGGATAGTCATTTATTTGTCAAGGATTAACTTCTGATAATGCATAAGTTTAATATAAATTAGGAACAAGCCGTGAAGATACGTAATGCTACGCATTCCATTATATATTATTCAAAGTAAATGGTATATTGCATTTTCCCAAATTTGCGAAAAACACAAAAATTTTGAAAAAAAAATAATTTTCAAAAAAAAATATTAAAAAAATGGTATATTGTTTTACTAAGAGGAAATGTGAAGCTTTTTTTATTAGCCGTAGAATTTACAAACGACGCGAAGCGGAGTCCGGAAACTACAGACGACTAAAAAAAAGCACTTTTCCTCTGAGTGAAATATACTGTTTTTTCTTCAAGCATCCTATATATATTTTATTTAAATATTAATTTTTGCATTTAATTTATTCAGTAATAAAGTATGTTTTTTTTTATTAAAATAGGCCAATAAAACCCTTTCGAAATAAACTTAAACCTTCCTTAGCTCATTTTAAATTTTTTCGTAGGCTAAATCGTACACTTTTCGCAATTTCGATGGTAACTTGTCTAATGTAGCATTTGCAATTTCGGAGAGATTTGTAGGTGTATAAACCATATATTCTTCTTCAATCATTTTTAATCAATTTCACACAAGGTTTTTGCACAGAATCTCGAGTCAACTACCTGTTTACATAATAAACAAACAAGTTTGAAGTATGGCTGTCATCAAAGTCAAAGAGTGCTGCCGCCAGTGGTGTTTTTTTTTACGGCGTACAACAATGAACTCATTTTTTTACTGTAAAAAAATAGATCACTTTTAACTAGTGTGTTCAGTTACAAAATATGAACATTTTAGTACGCTTGAAGAAAAAAATAAGGCTAACTAATATACATACCTACCTATAGGACTATAAATCTTTTATAATTATTATAATAATTATAATTTATTAATGCAAGTCATAATAATTTTGTTTTTAATGTTCAGAATTAAAAAAAAAAATACTGATGCCAATGAACTAATAATAATAAAATAAAATATCTGTTCAGGAAAAAAACTTAGTAAATCCAGTTTTAGTAGACTGGTTCTTAAATTATGTTTGGTGATACAGCAATATGAATATATCTTTTCAAAATTTATAGTATTATCAATATTAATAGTAATTATATACCAAGGTAGAGAAGACATTTTTTATAGCCGAGCGTATTAAATCCCGAGCTGCGTAACATCGAGGGATTTAAGAGTGCGAGGCTATAATAGTCTTCTCTACCGTGGTTTATATATTAGTTTTTTCACTACTAGCACTATTTATCTATTTTTATTTAAATAATAATAGTTATTTATGGTACTAGTGGGTAAAGTAAGATATTGCCCATGAGAAAATTAACCTGCGAGGCGTCAGCCAAGCAGGTTAATTTTCGAGAGGACAATATCGGTTTACCCATGAGTGCTATACAAGGTTTTAGCCAATAAATAGCTTAGGAATTCATATTTTTATTAAAAATTTTAATGACATTTACAAGAAAATAATTTGACAAGTGACAGTTGAGTGGGTAAAATAAATAATTATCCACTTAATAAAGTAAAAGCCACGCGGGGGTTATTATTGAGTTTATCTATTTAAAATAAAGCTGGTAATTGTCTCATTATCTGTATGTATTGGATAATAGTTATTTATGGTACTAGTGGGTAAAGTAAGATATTGCCCATGAGAAAATTAACCTGCGAGGCGTCAGCCAAGCAGGTTAATTTTCGAGAGGACAATATCGGTTTACCCATGAGTGCTATACAAGGTTTTATCCAATAAATAGCTTAGGAATTCATATTTTTATTAAAAATTTTAATGACATTTACAAGAAAATAATTTGACAAGTGACAGTTGAGTGGGTAAAATAAATAATTATCCACTCAATAAAGTAAAAGCCACGCGGGGGTTATTATTGAGTTTATCTATTTAAAATAAAGCTGGTAATTGTCTCATTATCTGTATGTATTGGATAATAGTTATTTATGGTACTAGTGGGTAAAGTAAGATATTGCCCATGAGAAAATTAACCTGCGAGGCGTCAGCCAAGCAGGTTAATTTTCGAGAGGACAATATCGGTTTACCCATGAGTGCTATACAAGGTTTTAGCCAATAAATAGCTTAGGAATTCATATTTTTATTAAAAATTTTAATGACATTTACAAGAAAATAATTTGACAAGTGACAGTTGAGTGGGTAAAATAAATAATTATCCACTTAATAAAGTAAAAGCCACGCGGGGGTTATTATTGAGTTTATCTATTTAAAATAAAGCTGGTAATTGTCTCATTATCTGTATGTATTGGATAAAATAAATTATTAACAGAAATTATGTTTCTTGAAATTTTCATAAAAATCAAGTAGACTTCTTCAATGACATTTGCTCAAATAAATACTTTCAACTGACGTTAAAAATTTAGTTTTTTTTTAATTTTTATTAATAATATTTAGCTAATTATTGATTGTATTAATTGGTAATAATTATAATTAATTATATTTAATAAATAAAAAGTTATTTCGAGCTATTTTCTTGGGTTTAGTTAGTAAAAATTGGACAAAGAACTGAAACATCTAAAGTGACAGAAATCAATTGTTTATAAAATTAACTCGTACTAGGAGAGAAAAAATTATTATTGCTATAGGTGAAGAAAATTGATTTCACAGTCTGAAAACATGATAAATAATGGTATGTTCTAAAGCTAGTAGTTAAAAAAAATTCTTTCATTTCATTTTTAAAGTGCTTGGAGTGTATAGGTATCAAAAATTGACGGAGGATGATCAAAATATAAAATATAACTGATTTGTTTTGCTTGAACAGTCTAATATGATATAAAACACCTTTTAAAGTCCCATGTGGGTCAAGCCGTGAAGATATGTAATGCTACGCACTGAAACAAAGACACCCGTAACAATAAAAAGGTGTAGAGAAATTAATTTGGAAAAGGCGTTTTTGTTGAAAACGTGTAGAGAAGTTAATTTGGAAAACACTTAAATTAATAATACTCTAAATATCTCTTTTAGTTTTCGAGAAAATAGCTGAGTAAGTAGAATTGGGCCACCCGGTATGAGTAACTTACCGGTTAGGGTGGGTCAAAAAAAACGACTATTTTTTTTTACTTTATACTCTGAAAAATCGGTTGCTAGACACCTCTAAAGAATTCTCACCAAACATGAGCTCTTAATTTTTATAAAAACGTTCCACGCTTTACAATTTTCCATTTTTTCCTCAGTATTAGAAACAAAAATTCATGAATTCGTGAAACTCATAAATTAAATTGAAATTTTTCGAATTATTCATCAAAAACTATTAAAATTAGTAAGCACTGAAGTGTGACGATGAATATCTTTTAAACGCTTAATTTAATCGACAAATCATAAGAGACCATTTTTGTAGAGCAGTTAATTTCCTACAAAACAATGTATTGCGCAATTCATAACAATTTTTTGTAAGGGAGTTATAACATTCATAAGCAAAACAGAAATGTCTCTTGAAATAATCAAACTTTAACCTTTGATATCTTTTAAACGGTGAGGTTTACGAAAAAATTATAAGAGACCTTTTTTGTAGAGCGTTCCATTTCCTACAAGAATATGAGGAGAGATACTTTTTAACAAACAGCTGTCAAAGAGATATGAATTTTTGTATCTAATACTGTGGAAAAAATGGAAAATTGTAAAGCGGAGAACCGTTTTATCAAAATTAAGAGCTGATATTTGGTGAGATTTTTCTAGAGGTGCCTAGCAACCGATTTTTTAGAGTATAAAGTAAAAAGAAAAATCGTCGGTTTTTTTGACCCACCCTATTACCGGTATACCATGACAATATTTTTTTAAGATGTCGAGGAGCTAATCAAGTTCATATAATGCGAAGTAGAGTTACCGGGAAGTAGGGACGCATTCGGACGGAGTAGGTTTGTTGTAGAATAGGGATGTTACAGAGTAGGGATATTAGGGAGTAGGGAAATAGGTAGAAAGGAAATTGGGAGTAGGGATGTTAGTCGGCCAATAAAAGCATAGGTATAATAGTATATTGTTTTACTAAGAGGAAAAGTGAAGCTTTTTTTTACTAGTCTGTAGAAAAACTACAGACGAGTAAAAAAAGCACTTTTCCCCTGAGTGAAACATACTATTTTTTCTTCAAGCATCCTATATATATTTTTTTAAATATTAATTTTTGAATTTAATTTATTCAGTAATAAAGTATGTTTTTTTTATTAAAATAGGCCAATAAAACCCTTTCGAAATAAACTTAAACCTTCCTTAGCTCATTTAAATTTTTTTTTCGTAGGCTAAATCGTACACTTTTCGCGATTTGATGGTACTTGTCTAATGTAGCATTTGCAATTTCGGAGAGATTTGTAGGTGTATAAACCATATATTCTTCTTCAATCATTTTTAATCAATTTCACACAAGGTTTTTGCGCAGAATCTCGAGTTAACTAACTGTTTACATAATAAACAAACAAGTTTGAAGTATGGCTGTCATCAAAGTCAAAGAGTGATGCTGCCAGTGGTGGTTTTACTAACTAACTTATTTTACGGCGTACAACAATGAACTCATATTTTTTACTGTAAAAAAATAGATCACTTCTAACTATTGTGTTCAGTTATAAAATATGAACATTTTATAACTGAACACTTGATAGAAGTGATCTTTTTTTACAGTAAAAAAATGAGTTCATTTTTGTACGCCGTAAAAAAAGCTAAACCGCCACTGGCGGCCGCACTCTTTGATTTCGATGGCAGCCATACTTCAAAGTTATTTGTTTATTATATAAATACGTCGTTGGCCCCGGGGCCAAAAATTTGTCGAAGATTTTGCGATCGACCCTCCAGATTCGCGTTTGCATTTACACTATTAAAAAAACGCTGTATGCCTTATTTAGGGTACTGATCTATGTGTTGAATTAATTTAAAGAACAACCCTGTATAGATTCTTTCTATATATAAATAAAATCAAACTAATTCAAATCAGTTAATGTGAATGTGAACTTGAACGGAATATATGTATTGTTAACAATCACTAAGTATGTATTGATTTAATAATATTTAATAAATTATAATAAATCTATAATTATTATACGAATGTGATATTAAGAAAGTACATACAATATTTGATTAATATATTAAAAAGAAAAATATATTTTATCCAATACATACAGATAATGAGACAATTACCAGCTTTATTTTAAATAGACAAACTCAATAATAACCCCCGCGTAGCTTTTACTTTATTGAGTGGATAATTATTTATTTTACCCACTCAACTGTCACTTGTCAAATTATTTTCTTGTATATGTGTTTAAAATAAATTTTTAATAAAAATATGAATTCCTAAGCTATTTATTGGATAAAACCTTGTATGGCACTCATGGGTAAACCGATATTGCCCTCTCGAAAATTAACCTGCTTGGCTGACGCCTCGCAGGTTAATTTTCTAGTGGGCAAATTCTTACTTTACCCACTAGTACCATAAATAACTATTATTAATTTTAGTAATTTTAACATGTTAAAAAAAAATATAACTAAAAAAAGTTAGTAAATTTAACTTTAATAGCTCCAATAAATGTAAGTTCAATGTATCTAATAATAGCTCAAATAAAAAGACTGATTTTCCTTAAATGTGTCACCTGGTATATTTTAATGAATATAAATTCTTTCTGTAAACTCAACTAGATGAAAACTATCACGCGTGCACAATATGCACTCTTCATTATCAACATTTTGACGTATTTATTTTTTCGTTTTCGATTAATATATTAAAAAGAAAAATATATTTTATTAATTTTAGTAATTTTAACATGTTAAAAAAAAATAACTAAAAAAGGTTAGTAAATTTAACTTTAATAGCTCCAATAAATGTAAGTTCAATGTATTTAATAATAACGCAAAAAGAGACTGATTTTCCTTAGATGTGTCACCTGGTATATTGTAATGAATATAAATTCTTTCTGTAAACTCAACTAGATGAAAACTATCACGCGTGCACAATATGCACTCTTCATTATCAACATTTTGACGTATTTATTTTTTCGTTTTCGATTAATATATTAAAAAGAAAAATATATTTTATTAATTTTAGTAATTTTAACATGTTAAAAAAAATATAACTAAAAAAAGTTAGTAAATTTAACTTTAATAGCTGCAATAAATGTAAGTTCAATGTATCTAATAATAACGCAAAAAAACAGACTGATTTTCCTTAGATAGGTCACCTGGTATATTGTAATGAATATAAATTCTTTCTGTAAATTCAAAGAGATGAAAACTATCACGCGTGCACAATATGCACTCTTCATTATCAACATTTTGGCGTATTTATTTTTTCAAATTGAAAGTTTCTGCCCGATTAGTATAATTTAGCTTTTTGATTTTTGGTGAATAGGGCTTTGGATCTGACTAATATTGTTATCTAATTTTGCTGTGACGTTTCGACGATGGATTTTCGTCGTTTTTATGTTCGAAAACAACTAAAATCCATCGTCGAAACGTCACAGCAAAATTAGATAATAATATTAGTCAGATCCAAAGCCCTATTCCCCAAATATCAAAAAGCTATTTATTTTTTCGTTTTTGTACGCCAATATTTTCTAAATATGTTTGCACAGAAACTTTAAAGGTACATATTTTAATTTACATTACATTTTGTTATAACCTCATACTATTCTACTTAATTAAGCATCCCCTAGGTCCAGGACTTGTGTGGGCTAGTAGTAGAGGGAACCACCGGCTTTAATTGACGTTTGAACCAATTTATAGGGAGTGTTCGCTTCACTTACGCCTTCGCCAAATTCCAATTATTAATTAACTGAAAAAGGCAAATCGGCGCCGGTGAGAATCGAACTCACGTTATTTTGGGTAGTAAACTCGTCAAGTACGACGCGGTAGTCCACTACACCAATCCTCCCATATTAATAATAATACTTGTAAAAGTACCTAACGATGTTCGTAAAATTGTAAAAGTTTGGCAAAACCGTATAAAATAACTTTTAAAATCTTAGATCTAGAGAATTTAAATTTGTTTGGCGATTGAATGAGTAGAGAAATTGGTAGAGTAGTTGGATAGTTGGGGAAATTTATTCGCAGAGGTGAGAAATTGATACAGGTGGAGACCTTTTCTTTATATTTTGGTCAGTAAATTTATTAGCTAGGAAAATTGGAGCGGTGCAGTAGTAAAGTTCGTAAGGGCGTCGGCCTTTTTTTTAGTCGTCAAAATTTTCCTTTAGGGGTAAAGCTATTTTAGCATGGTAAAAAGTTGGGAAATTTTTAATAAAAAAGTTGTAAAATTCTTAATCTTATATTTAGTTGGGAAATCTTTGACCTAGCTTCCCCTCCCCCAAAACCCTCGCGTCATCCCTAAACATGAAAGAAATACTTTAGCACATTTTTTGCCGAAGTAGTAAATATTTCATTCAAGTTTTTCCCGTTGACATACATTTATGAACCAGTCTGGTTTATGTAAGCATATTTAACTATAAACAGGGCGGGACACTAGACCCTGACTTTTTTCATTACATTCTAACTGTTTTCAATAATTTTCTCGGAAAATTAATTAATAGAAACGTTAACATAAAATGGCTGTTTAAGGGTTGTACCCGTTTCGGCTCGTAAACATTTTTACCAACGTCACTGAAAAAGGAATTAAATGTACACTCTAAAAACATGTCCAGCAATTATTGTAGGCGATTTATTGCCAGAAATTGTTATAGTGAATTTAAAGCCTAACTGTATTTTTAAATAGCGATTGTAAAAATACCTTAATTTTTAAAGTAAATATAAAGCGTTTGACTTTTTACCGTCGTGTTTTTACAGCTTTTTTTTACAGTTGTTCTGTGTTTTTTAATGTTACTGTGAATTCGACCTATTGTTACAAGTACTTCCTGTGTTTTTCAAGGGATATTACAACCTAACCTGTAGTTTTACTTAAAATTTACAAATAACATGAAATAATAAGCATTATTACAGTTTTTTGTAAATTTGCTTATATGAGATAGTAAAATTCAGTATTTCCTCACAAGGATAACTGCTTTAAATTTACTATCAGTTTTTACAGTGTATAGTTCAGTATGTCCTCAATTTAAATTTACTATCACTTTTTACAGTGTACTCCAAACGTGTCGATAAAAACACACACCGTGAAGGCTTCGCCTTTAAAACAAATAATTAATATAAAAAAAAAATTGTTACAGATTACTCAATTGTTTTTCCCACAATTGATTTTTATGAACTAATTAGATTACAATTATTTAATTCAACTGAATAACTTTTAAGAATAAGTCAGGGTGACCACAGGTTTTGCAAATTAAGATTGCCTGATTTTTCTCTGATTCACGGAAAAAAAAATTATAGCTAGGAGCGCTATAACACACATACCAAGCAAATTATAATCGCTTATTATATAAATACAAGGCTTTCTCTTACAATTATGGCAGTCAGTGTAAAAATTTATATGAAATACTTTAATTGGTTAGTGAATAATAAAATATAACAAATAGTATGGCATTTATAGCTTAAATAGATTTAATTATTGTCCGTGCTAATAATTTTTATAATATAATAACATTTCTGTAAATTTATAATAGTGCCTGTAATAAATATAATCGTGTCTGTAATATATATAATCGTTTCCAATTTATTTTTAACATTATTAGTTATTGTGTCCCTTATAATCTATAGCTTAAATCACTATAATTTGCCACTGTTACCAAATATCTTATAATGTATAGCGCAGAGCCCACTAATTTCTTTCCGTGTTGACCTGTTCAAAATTTAGAATTTTCCCAGATTTTAGTAAACACAAAAACTTTTTTACATGCTGTTTCATTTTTGAGTTATAATTTTTTTAATTTTTTTTATATTTGTAAAATAGGTCTATGAATGGCGATTTCTCCCGTTAGAATAGACAGGGACAAAAGTTCTACAAAAAGGATAGAAGACATACATACACTCCCACTTTCACACAACCAAACAAATTCTGTATTTGTTATTTGCTGAACAAATACAATATTTACTTGGCCGGGCGAAAAGTGTAACTATATTATTTTTATTAAAGAAATTACTGGCGCCATCTAAATTTTAGTAGAATTATCTTATTCTACAGATTCACCTTAGCTATGTTCGTTCGTGCCGCTCAGTGCTACACTTTCCGGCCAACCAAATAAATACTGTATTTGTTGTATGAAAAACAAATACAGTATTTATTTGGTTGGCTGAAAAGTGTAGCACAAATTAGATAGAGATAGGGTAGACGTCTTTTGTTTCATAATTCTAGTTGTAGAGAGCTCCATTGGTAGAACTTTATGACTGGTACTTGTTTTAGGGCAAATCCACAGGCTCGCATAACAAGCATAACACATAAAAATGCGATACCGTGATTGGCTTACAAGATACATCACGGCATATCAAGCCAATCACGGCATCGCATTCTTATGTATTATGCTTGTTATGCGAGCCTGTTGATGTGCACTTAGACATAATTTATTATGTAGACCAAAGTGTTTTTTTTTTCAATTACCCTGATTTTTTAGAGTTGATTAAATTCCCTGAATTTTTACTAATTTCCCTGTTAAAAGTTGAAACATTTCATCACTTTTTTGAGGTTAGCAACGATATGGGACTTGACCAAGTCAAACCAACCCCAAATTCGGATTCAGCGACCCCAAAAACATATAGAAATGTTTGTCACGACCCCAGAATATGACCTTTGTTTTTGTGTACCTGTGTCAATAAATTTAAACTTTTTTAGCCAAATGAGCCAAATCGTTTCTAAAAGTTCAAAAGGTTGTATGTATAGAATAACTTAACGTTTTTAGTAGGGTCTCCGCAGGGCCGTAGCTATGGGGGGGGAAGCCTCCCCCCCACCTATCTTAAAATCAAAAAAAGTTGCATATTTCATGGATTAAAAATATAAAAGTTGCATATTTTTTCTAGGGTGGGACCTTTTTTTTTAGTCAAGAACTTTTTTTGAGTTCTGCAATTTTTGACCTCCTCCCCCCCTCTACCAAATCTCCTTCGCTACGGCCCTGGGTCTCTGAATAGAGTGACATTAAACTTCACACATTCTACAGTTTAGAACAAAAAAAAGTTGACATACGAACTTCTGCACTTTCAGTGAAGATATGCCTTAAGCTTGTTCAAACCGGTCGGTCGATCGGTCGGTCTATCGATCGGTCGGTCGATCGGTCTGTCCAGGAAATCTTGTGGGCACGAAATTTGACATACGGGTATGTTACCAAAAGTTATAGCTCGGGATTGTTTTTGGTGAACATTGGGGTGCGGCAAGCAAAAAGTCCAAATGGGGGAAAATACATTTGTTTTTAGAAAAATTTGAAAATTGCTATATAGGGGTTTTTTAGGTTGCTGAAATTGAATCTGATAATATTTTTTTTCTAACTCCACCCCCGAGGGGGTGAGGGGGTATTTTTTTTAAATATTTTCAATATTTTCGTCAAAATTGGTATATGGGGTTTTTGGGGTTGGCGAATATGAGTTTCCGTGAAAACTGGTATATTGGGGTTTTCGAGGTTGCTGAAAGTGAATCTGATAATAGAAAAAATTCAAAATCCACCCCCTGAGGGGAGGGAGGTAGTTTTCGTGAAAATTGGTATATTGGGGTTTTTTAGGTTGCTGAAATCTGATAATAAAAAATTCTTACTCCATCCCCTGAGGGGCAGGGGGTAGTTTTCTTGAAAATTTATATATTAGGGTTTTTTAGGTCGCTAAAACTGAATCTTTGAATAAAATTTTTCTAATTTCACCTCCTGAGGGGTGGAGGGTTGTTTTTGTGAATATTGGTGTATTGGGGTTTTTAAGGTTGCTGAAAGAGAATCTGATAATAGAAAAGTTCTAACTGGGGGGTAGTTTTCGTGAAAATTGGTATATTTTTAAGGTTGCTGAAAGTGTTATAATTTATTATTTAGACCAAAGTGTTTTTTTTTTTACCCTGATTTTTTAGAGTTGATTAAATTCCCTGAATTTTTCCTAACTTCCCTGTTAAACATTGGGTGCTGCAAGCAAAAAGTCCAAATGGGGGAAAAATACATTTTTTTTAGAAAAATTTGAAAATTGCTATATAGGGGTTTTTGAGGTTGCTGAAATTGAAAATGATAATAATTTTTTTCTAACTCCACTCCCGAGGTGGTGAGGGGGTAATTTTTTTAAAATATTTTCAATATTTTCGTCAAAATTGGTATATGGGGTTTTTGGGGTTGGTGAATATGAATCTGATAATAATTTTTTTCTAATTTCACGCCCTGACGGGGGGATAGTTTTCGTGAAAACTGGTATATTTTTAAGGTTGCTGAAGGTGAATCTAATAACAAAAAGTCCGTTTTACGCGCGGAGGTGTAAAATGGGAAAGCTCTGGGCAGTGTATTTCCTACGACTTCAAGAATTGAGCCCCAGTATGGTTTGATTAAATTATGCTAATAGTCCGTAATAAACAATTATTATTTATTGTTATGATGATCCGGCAAATGTTGTGTTTTGTGAACTCTTGCTCTTTTTTGAGCATACGCAGAATCCGCTCACCAGACTGCGATCTGTTCGCTGAATCCTCCAAAAGGAATAAAATGAAAAAACATACAAATTATTGAAGTTAGGAACTCTATTCCACTAGGTATACCATAAATGGTATGCATATGGGTCAAATTTTCAAAAAAAAAAATTGCGTATTTTTGCGTTTTATGACGTTTTATGTCGATATAAATTAATTTCAAGCAAAAAAAAATTGTCGTTCGGTCGATCGGTCTGTCCGGGAAATCTTGTGGGCACGATAACTTTAGAACGCCTTAAGCTAGAGACTTGAAATTTGATATACGGGTATGTTACCAAAAGTTCTAGCTCGGGATTGTTTTTGTTGAACATTGGGGTGCGGCAACGGGGGCAAATGGGGAAAAATACATTTTTTTTAGAAAAATTTGAAAATTGCTATATAGGGGTTTTTGAGGTTTCTGATATTAAATCTGATAATAAATTTTTTCTAACTCCACCCTTGAGGGGGTGAGGGGGTAAATATTTTTAAATATTTTCAATATTTTCGTCAAAATTGGTATGTAGGGGTTTTTAGGGTTAGCGAATATGAATCTAATATTTTTTTTCTAATTTCACCCCCTGAGGGGTGGGGGGTAGTTTTCGTGAAAACTGGTATATTCGGGTTTTCGAAATTGCTGAAAGTGTGTCTGATAATAAAATTTTTTAAATCCACCCCCTGAGGGGGGGGGGTAGTTTTAGTGAAAATTGGTACATTGGGGTTTTTGAGATTGCTGAAAGTGAATCTGATTATAAAAAATCAAACTCCGCCCCCAAAGGGGCAAGGGGTAGTTTCCGTGAAAATTTGTATATTGGGGTTTTTCAGGTTGCTGAAAGTGAATCTAATAATAAAAAAAAATCCATTTTACGGGCAGAGGTGAAAAATGGAAAAGCTCTTTTACTGGGCAGTGTATTATTTATTACTCTACAGTGCAGACTCTATATCTGTATATCTTATCTGCTAATTTGTAAGGCTTCATTAGAAGTCTCTAACTCAATCCTTGCATGTATTTTTAACTAAAAGAAATTACATTGAAAAGGTGTAAAAAATACACTCTATAAATGTGTAAATTTTACACCTTTATATAAATATACAACAACATTGATGTGACACTACACACGTGAGGTGATTTTGACCTAGAGTGTGTATTTTTACATCCATACCTTCTGCAACAATACACTGGGAGCTCAAAAAAGGGTATTTTTATAAACATACCTTTAGCAACAATACACACGAAGTGTAAAAATCACACTTCTGATGTACAAGCCAGCCAATCGCGGGCGTTAAGCTAGTCACGTGACTCGAGAAGCCAGAAGCTCGGCTTCATCGAGTCTGGTGGCTGTCGACCATTATAATTGTTTACGTTTGTAAGAGCGTACGTATAATTTTGTGTGTGCTAAATTTTTCAAAGAAATAATTGGTAAGTGTTGATTAAAAGTAAATATTTAAAAAGTGTGATTAATACAATATCCTTAAAACATACATTTTATAATATTTTACTTATTTAGGCGGTAACACTGGCCTGCAAATTTTGAGTTGACTTGTGTATGTTTTCTGTTTCTATTTTATATTGGTACTTTCTGTAGCGCTGATTACGAATATACGTTTTATTTTTCTGTTGCGTAGTTTTTCCATAAAACACTACTCATAAATAGAAAAATAACAAAATGGTTATTCTATTTTTACGCGTTGGTGTAAACTTTACACACTGGATGTAAAAATATAATACACAACGCATTTATATTAACGCTTCGAGTGTAAATTCACATCAGCAGCAGCTGCAAGTAAATTACCCATGCACGTAGATGTAAAAATTTATCTCAGTGTGGTAGAATGGTACTACCAAAGGTGGGAGTTATGTTCAGCCCAACAGCAAAAAAGCCAATCTCGCGATGCGCACCATGGGGAACCCATCATGATACTTCTTATAATCTAGTGGTTTTTCCACATTAGTGCCCATAATATGGGTTCTAATTATAGGTATATATAAATCCGAAGATTCAAGATACCCGTTAGTGGTTTGCAAGTTCTTAAAGTGACTATTAGAGTTAGTGAAATAAAGGTACAGCCAATTCATAACAGTTAATATTACAATGTAATATTATTACATACCGGGGTGGAAAATATTTAATTTCCTGAGGGAAAGTTAGCTGACCAAGGGGCGTAGCCCCGCGGTCTGCTAATTCCCGAAGAAAAAATGAAATGTTCCGCCGAGGTTTTTATACTATTTTATTCACAGATATACCTATTTTTTCACAATTTTGTATTTAATTTTTCACAACAAAACTGACACTATCTTTAAATTTATAAACATTGGTCAAGTTAGTTACACATTTTCACTTTATCAATGCATGTATAGATGGCGATCTCCACAAAAATAAAATAAAATATAACTTATAGTACATCTGTATAGGATTATAACTTCCTATCCATTTGTAACTAAATATTCAGTTACAAATCTAAGTACAAAATCTTCACACACAACGGGCTATTATGAATAGCTGTCAAATTCAACAGTATATAGGTCATATGTACAAGTGCCTATTCACAAGCTCGCATAAGAACATAACACATAACAATGCGATGCCATGATTGGCTTGATGGGCCGGCATGTATCTTGTAAGCGAATCACGGTATGGAATTCTTATGTTTTATGTTCTTATGTAAGCTTCTGGATATGCCTTTATAAAGATTAAAAAAACTTCTTTACTTAAAAAAAAACAAATATCCTGCCTTCATGTAATTTAAAATACAATTTAAATATTATTTTTACCTTAAATATGCATAATTTTATTTTAAAACATAATTATACGTTTGTCTGTAGAACTTCTCTCTTTATCTAAGTGTATCGCCAAAGTGCCTATTCACAAGCTCGCATTAGAACATAATACATAACAATGCGATGCCGTAATTGGCTTGATGGGCCGCCATGTATCTTGTAAGCCAATCACGGCATCGCATTATTATGTTTTATGTTCTTATGCAAGCTTCTGAATATGCCTTAAGGCTCATCCACAGGCTTGCATAAGTAGACATAACGCATACTAACATATTAATATAATTTGCATACGGCATATGACATAAGACTATCCATTGGCTATCCTAATACATGAGCGCATAAAAATGGTTAATAGACGATAGAAGAAGAAGAAGAAGAGGACAAACATATGCAAATTATGTCATTAGGGAACGTTCAAGTATTACGCAACGCAAATTTTGGACCCCCCCTGTAAAGCTATTTCCCTATACCATTAACATGGGCGTAACACTCTAAAGTTACCCCCCCTAGGAGCATTACGTAATACTTGAACGTTTCCTTATGTATTATGCGTTATGTTTTGTTATGCAAGCCTGTGGATGACCCATTAATATGTTCATTTTCAGAAAAAATATGGAATTGAAATTTGGAATATGCATTTTTGCCATATTGGCAACACTCTATGGCGCCCAAGGCTCCCCCTTCCTGCTAATGGAAAAATTCGTGGAGGATTTTGAAAAAGGACTAAACGAATTGCACGAATCGTCGCACTTCTCCAGTCGAAAACAAGAGGACTATATCCCGGAACATTATAATGAGACTGCAGCAATAATAGGTAGGGGGAAATACCCATGAATGGTACATATTATTGAATGGGATATATTATTGAATGGGACATATTATTGAATGGGACATATTATTGAATGCGACATATTATTGAATGGGACATATTATTGAATGGGACGTATTATTGAATGGGACAGATTATTGAATGGGACAGTGCTTGTTTCTGAAAGCTCGAAATTTAAAAAATATTTTAAAAGGGCAGGAAAGGGCAACAATGTCCAGAAAAATCCAGAAAAAGACGGGCTTTTCCGGTAAAAGAGACGCGTCCCAGACTTTTCTGTAAAAAGTGTCTTTTTCTACAGCCTGAAAACTGGTATCTGGGAATTTTGGGGTCGATAAAAAACTTTTGAAAAAAATAATCAAAAATATATTTTCAAAATATTATTTTGTTTAGAATGTAGTACAGTTGGACCCACAAAAAACGCAAGATTTAAATATGCTAAAATGTCAATTTTACTAATTATTTTATAGTTTAAGTAAGATTTTAAGAAATAGGTTAGGTTAATTTGACAATTAATTGTCAGTTTTTTCAAAGTTTATTACAGAAAATGCATGCGAATAATGTTGAATATTAAAAAAATAATAATAAGAAATAATAAACTGAAAAAACATTTAGAATATTTAATCAAATCAAAAATTAAAACACAATATTTAGTAAATCTTATGAATAAATAAAAATTTGAACTCTACCAACCAAACATATAATTTATGAAAATTTTGATTTTCGTTTAAAAAAGGTTTTTCCGGGTTTTTTTTTTTCGCTTTTTTAATCTTGGAACTAGCGATGCGGCGACGGGCGATGGTTTTTGAGCCAGGAAAATTTGTATTGTTTATAGCATGCACCGCTTCTTGTAAATGGTATTCTCTCAAATAATTAAGTAAATTTTCATCCTGTATTTCATTTGATATCTTCTTTTTTTCCGAGTCTGCACGCCCTTTCCTCCCCAAACTATTTTTTCTTCAATCTTAACCATTATTCTTTTTTCTATGATCTTAACACAACTCTCCGAAACACTAAATAACCTTGCCACAATTTAAGGTCTCTATAGAGATCAGTAGCCACAATCACTTCCTTACATCCTGCTTCCAATATACCAATAGTTTGAGATTTCTTACCATTCCTTAACACATTTCTAATTACTTTATAATTATTATAAGTAATTTTGAGAAATATTGTCAACATGACAGCGGCTTTGTTTGTATTGTAATTATTGAATTTACGCAACTTAATTTTCAATCTTGTTTTTTTTTTCGGATTCAACTGTACAATATAATTTATTTTCGTTTAGAAGAAAGTTCTCTCGCTCATACGAGACAGATATGTACAGCTTGTTAGGATGAGACTTTAGTTTTTAAAAGTGGACACGCCCCCCTAGTGTGAATTGGACAACGGCTAAATTCACAAGTTGTTAGTGGTGCGCGTATCGCCTATCTTTCTTCCTCCGAATACTTTGTCTTACATTTCCACATGTCTTCCTAAGTTAGATGAGCTGTACTTAATTTCAATTTTTTGCAAATTTTTTAATATTTTTTTTTTCATTTTAGATGCAGAACAATTCGACTTCGTAATCATAGGGGGCGGCACCTCCGGTTCCGTTTTGGCCAATCGTTTGTCCGAGGTACCCGAATGGAAGGTTCTGCTCTTGGAGGCCGGCGCCCCCGAACTGGAGTCCACCAAGGTGCCCAAGATGAGAACGCTGGTGCAGACCACTCCGTTCAGTTGGGGGTACAAGACTATTCCACAAAAATCTACCTGTCTCGGTAAGCAAATCATGTTTATTTTTAGAGGGTTTTCAAAAAACTAAATATATAGAGTGTTTTTTACATCGGCACTTAGTGATACTAAAAGTGCCGATGTATTGAAATCTTCGCCGAAAAGTCAAAATCTTTGACCACGTTTTTTTTTCACATTTCTAGAAGTTTTAGACCGTTCTGTGTCGAAATCAGTAAAAAAATGTTTGCGTCCATCTGTCTGTCTGGATGTAAACTCTCTAACTCCATTTCTACATGAGATATAGACTTGCGGTTTTTTGCATATTGTTTCTTATCGTATTCCGAAGAGCTGATTAGATTTTGGGGGTAAACGATTGGGGGTGAGGGGGTAAAAATAGGGTAAAACTCCTATTTTTAGCGTTTTTTGTTTATAATTAAGGCAATTATTATTGTATTTGGTTAATTTAGCACTTATATAAAAGATAATTTTAAATTGGTCAAAAAATGTTACAAACAACGTTTTCCTAAAACGCATCGTTTTCGAGATATTGGCGTTTAAAGCAGTAAAAGGTTTTTTAGCATATCTCACATATTTATAACCCGATTTCAAAAAATTATATTTTGAATAAAAGCTCTTTTTAAGCCATATAAAAAATGTTATATACAGTTTTTTGCTAGAATATAATATTTTAAAGATACAGAACTTAAAATCAAACAAAACACCTAGTTTGAAATTTGCAAACTAGATGGCTCTAGTGTACAATAGTGCCGATGTTTTGACAGGATGCTTGCAACGTTTCATCTAGTTTAACCTGAAACTTTCAAATATCTCGAATAAAAAGTTGTTTATTTTAACGGTGAAAACAAAATGGCGTATTAATTTTTTACAGATATTTACGAAAAAAAGGTCGAAAATTTCTCCACTAAGTAATAAGTAAAACTTTCCCTAATTTTTACTATGCAAAAAAGTATCTGAAGCTTTACCCCTGACGGATAATTTAAATTACTAAAAAAAAGGTCCTCACGTCTGAAAAATTCCCGGCTCTGCCACTTAACTATTTTCCAGCTGGAGTGTGAATTTTTCCAACTGAAACGTGATTGGGGAGGTGGTAGGCAGGTCTCTGTTTTGTTTTTGGCAGCTGATTTTACGTCAAAAAATAAGAATTAAAGTTAATACCAACTTTTATGCTGAACCGCTTCCTAAAGAGGCTAGGGCCCTTTTAAAGGACGTTTTAAAAGCATTTTTTACTTCATTTGACTTATTGTCTTCAATAAGCTCTCGACTGTAACTCTATCTGACCATTTTACCTTTAAAATTATCTTGTTACACCATATTTCAAAGGACTATTTTTTACTATTTTTATTTATTATATTGGATAGGTAAATATAGTTTTATTACAGGCATGATTGACAACAGATGTACCCTAGAATCCGGCCGAGCCCTAGGTGGTTCCAGCGCTATCAACGACATGATCTACACCAGAGGAAACCCCAAGGATTACGATCTCTGGGCTGACGTCGACAATCTAGGTTAGTAGTAGTAGTAAATTTTTGGGTTGGCCAAAGCCGGGCAACTAGGCCATTTCTGGCCCTTTTTGTCCCCCAGGCAATCCCAGCCATTTACTAATTTGAGTCCTCCTTGAACCTGCCTGTCCTTTCAATAAAGGTCAGGATATTGGCCCAGGGGAGATCTCTTAGTTCCTCTTGGTTGAGTCTTTGAGTTTCAAAAAGTCCAACCTGATCCTGTCGTATCTGACACACTCGGCTAAGTAATGAGAGGATGTTTCATCCTCTCCGCACTCTGGGCATAGCGGACTCTCTAGAATCCGCATTGTTGCCGACAATCTAGGTTACTATAATTTTATTTTATTTTTTATATTAAATACTGCTACCAGCAAAAGAATACTTCCCCCTTTATTAATTTTTCATTAAACAAAATTTCTAAAACTAAGGGTCAAAGAGATTTTTTTATTTTTTTTTGTTTTTGTAAAAAATCTCTTTTTCAAAAATAAATTAGAAAAAGGTCCTTTTTTGACAAACTACAAAAAAATATTTTAAAAAATATGGTTTTTTCCCCTTTGACCCCGTCACCCCTCCAAATTTTACCAAAAACGTTCCCAGCCAAGAACTTTGAATAAGGAAGGGACCTATGTACCCAAGATAAAAAAAATCGAGTCAAGAATACAAAGAAAACTGCTTTGCTGACGCAGTTACTAGTATTTTTGATACTTGAATTTTTACCACGTCAAAAATACTTTCGCCAAAAGAAACAATAAACAAAGATAAGATATACATATAGCTAGGATCTTGGTTAATTTACCCCCGAATGTTCCACTTTAAATTTTGATCAACAATTATACCTAAATATTTGTATATTTTTTTATTGCGATTTTAGGTTGGTGCTGGAACGATGTTTTCGAACACTACAAAAAAATCGAAGACTCGTACATCAAACACTTTGACAGGAAATACCATCACCTTGGCGGCGAAATGCACTTAGAAAACCCGCAATACTACGATTCCAAACTCAGAGAACACATTTTTGAAGCGGGCCACGAATTGGGCATCAAAACGGTTGATTATAACGGAAAAGAACAATTAGGTAGGTCTAAAATAATTAAAAAAAAAAAACATTTTTTTTTTGAAAAACGAAAAAAAAAATTGAAAAAAAAAATTAAAAAAAATATTTTTTTTCTAAAAAGTTTCTTTTTTCAAAAAACCAAAAGAGAAAAAAATGTTTTTGAAAATAATAGTTTTTACCCTATTTTACCCCCGGGGTCCTTTACCCCACCCAAAAACATCCCAGCCTCATCATTATCATTCCATCAATCTATTTTCTAATCATCGTACAGAGTGATATTGGTAGACTGACAGTTTCGGGCTGCTGGCCCTCTTCAGTACCAAGAGTCAACTCTGCACGCTGATTAAGAAAACGTTTTTAGACTTTACTCGCAAAAGGAATATAGCCATTAGATTGATGTAGACTTGTGCGCCATCTATTTCTAGATGTAGACAACTACTCATACCTCTCCTAATCTGGAGACTTTGAATGGTAGCATCTAGAAATAGATGGCGCACAAGTCTACATCAATCTAATGGCTATATTCCTTTTGCGAGTAAAGTCTAAAAACGTTTTCTTAATCAGCGTGCAGAGTTGACTCTTGGTACTGAAGAGGGCCAGCAGCCCGAAACTGTCAGTCTACCAATATCACTCTGTACGATGATTAGAAAATAGATTGATGGAATAATAAATTAATATTTTTATAATTTTGTTTAAAATTAAAAATTTCTGTCCTTACTCATCATTATCATCATCAGAAGAGGTGTGGTTATTACAAGGTAATAGCCACGGCCCAACCTACACTGAAACAATTGACGTTCTTGGCTAAAGTAGTCAACACTCTTGACAGTTATTCTTTTAGCTTAAAAGATGTGTATCTTCAAACAAAAGTATTTATCTTGTCCCAAGAAAAGTGTCGCTTTTGAAATATTTTTAAAATTCTCTTGGACCTCATTTGAGACAAAAACCATTTATCTTGTTTTAAGACTGTTAAAAATTAAATAATTTTAAATACTTTGGCCCAAGAATTTTTCTTTTGAGACAAGACCACTTGCATTTCACACAAGATCAAATAATTTTAAGTTAAAGAATCAGAAAGATCTTGACAAGTGAATTATATTTTCATGTTAAGAAACGGCGCTTTTGGACGTATTCAAGAGTGCGAAGCATTTGGCCTAATTTCATATGCCATTACCGCAAATGATCCTTTTTTTCTGTGTAGAACTTTGAATAAGCAACATATGGTGCAAATCTCGAATTATCGTGGTCACAAACCCGGACAGACCGACAGATATAAAATGTCGAGAAACGTAAAAAAATCGATACAAATTTTTCAAAATTTTTATACTAACGCAACACTTTCCTCGGGGATAGTAATAATAGAGGAAAGTCGCCTAATTTCGGATACCATTTACAATGTATTCAATATTTAATACTCTGTATTACTTTTTGATATTTTTCTTATATAACCAGATACAACTTATTATAGCGAACCATGATTTATTATAAAAGCAATTTTATTACAGTTTATTTTTTCCAAAAAACACGGTTAAAAAAAATCAGCGCATTTTTGTGCATTTGAAAAAGGGCTCCTAATTTCGGACATATCCGAAAATATTTTTTCAAGAGTAGATCTGGATCCCATTGCTTATGTTTCTTGTTATTCCTTCACATTTAAGACGTAATTTAATCATTAAGCGATTTTCTACGAAATACTATAGGAACTATAATTTTAGATTCCCAATTTCGAATATCTTAGTATCTTAGGTAATTTTCGTTTTTTCAAAATTGTTTATCTTAGTTTGTTGTATCATTATAAAAAAAATAATTAATGGTTGGTTATCCTGAATAATAGTTACCTTGCGGATATCCGAAATTGGGAATCAAATGCACAAAAATGGTCTATCCGAAATTAGGCAACTTTCTGCTTTTTAGATTAGAAATTTGTAGAATGTTTACGTTTTCAAATTGCTTAATTATGAATAGTGGATCAACTTAACTAACATCATAACTTACCCAAGACAGAATCACGAACTTTTATAACGATTATTTATAAAATAAACAAGCATAATAATGCAACTGAGCACAAAACTGCCATTTGCAATATAAACGATCTGTGCTGCCATTTAAAGGGGAGAAGATCTACCGTTATCATATTACAGGACGGATTTAGTTTGACTTTTGGCTTCACATAAAAGTAGGTTTCTGTTTACCTTTGCAGACAGTATCTTAAATACACTACTATCCGAAATTTGGAAACCATCCGAAATTAGGCGCATTTCCTCTACTACAGAAAGACTTTCTTTTTAAGGAAAGTAGGTACGTAACATTGATGTTGATTGTAATAGTATATTAAAGTACTAGTTTCATAACATAAGTTTTTAGCGCGAGTTTTCTAGAGTACTAGTGCGCTAAAAACGTGCTATGTAACCAGTGCTTCATACAATATATATATATTTTGCTTTAAAATTTTAAAAAACTTACATTTAAATTGATGCCTAATTTAAGATTTTTTGTTTTGGTTTGGCATTGGGAACGTTCACGTATTACGTAACGCAAATTTTGATCATTTTGGACCCCCCCCCTGTAACGCTATTTTCCTATACCATTAACATGGGCGTAACACTCCAAAATGACCCTCCACAATCATCTACAATCATCTACAATCTCCCACAATCCTCTGAAATCTTCCCACAATCTTTAACAATCTTCATTAAAATTTTGTACAATCTTTCACAATCTTTTTGACACTCTTCCACAATCCTTTGATTCTCACAATCCTTGTAAAAAAAAGGACCGAGTGCGTGTGATTCTGAGCTTATAAGAGTCGCAAAATATAAAAAAATATTAAAGTAAAGCCTATTTTCAGGTCTCGGAGTTCCACAAGTAACCACCAAGGGTGGAAAGAGATTCAGTACCACCGAAGCATACTTGGAGGAAACTGTGGGCAGACCCAACTTGGTGATTCGTCCCCTGAGTCACGTGATCAAAATAATCATCGGCACTCACACCAAGGAAGCCACGGGAGTCCAGTACATCCACGACGAAAAACTACTCATCGCAAAGGCCAAGAAGGAGGTCATTTTAGCCGCTGGGGCCGTAAATTCACCACAGGTAAGTTACGACCATATAACTATATCCATATAAAGGCCTTTAAAATAAATGCCTGATATATAGCGAGAATGCCAAATATAGGCAACCTACAAGAAATACTTTGCCATTTTGATGCCCTGGGCGCGTAAATTAGATCGGCACCAAAGAACTTTTAGCTCAAGAAGTTATTTCAGACCAATGTTTATGAAGGTGTCATCTTTTTGTTTGTTTGTTTACATAAACGTACGCGATACTGCTTCTGGTGTAAACATAAGTATCGCTAGTTTTGACCTTCTGGTGACCAGAGCGATGTTGCGTAATTTTCACTTTATCATTATGATAAATCTTTATACCTACATTAAAATTTTAAAAAACTACTATAATACGACACTATAATTATGTTTGATAATGTAATATAATTAAATTTATTAAAATTAAACTACTACTTCATATAAAAAAAACTCAAATAAAACTAATATTTCTTAAAATTTACAATAAAATATCTAAAGCAGGTGTTGCAATCGGCAACACTGTATTGCTTCACAAAGTTTACGACATTAGACTGTGAGTTTACACATTCTTTCTCTCTCTTTACGTGTACTAAGTGTAAACAATAGTCACTCCCCACCAGCCTCTCACCGTAGTTGGTTCAAGCTTCAAACAAAGCATACGGTAGATTTCAACATGTTCATTCTTGAGGTAAAAGTTCTTTGATCGGCACTTAGTACTAACTACTAAGAGTGATATCGGCCTCAATGTATCTTCGCCGAAAAGTCTTAATCTTTAACCATGTTTTTTCACATTTCTCGACTTTTTAGCCCTTCCTGAGTCGAAATCTGTAAAAAAAATTCGTCCGTCTGTCTGTAAACTCGATAATTCCATTTCTAAAAAAGATATCGACAAGCGGTTTTTTGCATATTGTTTCTTATCATATTTCGAAGAGCTGATTAGATTTTTGGGGTAAACGATTGGGGGTAAGGGGTAAGAATGGGGTAAAACTCTAAACTATTTTTAGCGTTTTTTGGTTATAATTAAGTTAATTATTGTTGTATTTTATTAACTTAGCACTTATATAAAAGATTTTTTTAAATTGCTCAAAAAATGTTATAAACAATTTTTTACTAAAACACATTGTTTTCGGGATATTAACGTTTAACGCAGTAAAATGTTTTTTTAGCATAACTCATTTATAAACCGAATTCAAAAAATTATATTTCAAATGAAAGCTCTGTTAAAGTTCTATAAAAAATGTTATATATAGTTTTTGCTAGAATATAACGTTTTGGAGATACAGATTTTCAAACTTTAATAAATCATGCAACACGCAGGTGTATTAATGGTTGCCTATTCACACGACTTCCTGTTTCAAAACGTTTCAGCCTAGTGAAGATATTTTGAAAAGGTGTTTGCTGTTCAGCTGGCTCAATTTATTAACTTTATTTATCTTTTCAGTTGTTAATGTTGTCTGGAGTGGGAGTAAAAGAAGACTTAAACAAGCTCGACATCGAATGCGTTTCAGATTTGCACGTGGGCCATGGTTTAAGAGACCACATGGGTTTTAATGGTATTAACTTCATATACAACGCCTCAGAAGTTTCTGAACACAAGGAAGAAAACCATCACAAATCAGAAAACCAACATCAAGAGGTCATTGATTACCTAAAAAGCGGCAAAGGACCTTTGACCTCAATCCCTTATGAGGTTATAGGATTTTTGAAATCTGAAGCCTCAAAAGATAAGGCTGATTATCCTGATTTGGAACTTCTTTTCACTACTGATTTGTTTAACAAAGGACCTGAACATCTAAAGTATTTGAACATCAAACCTGAGGTTTATGAACAGATGTGGAAACCCATTGAAGGATACCAAGGGTTCAGCATCATCCCGATTTTAACCAATCCTAAATCAAAAGGAGTTTTAAGGCTGCACGACAAAGATCCTTTGCATTATCCTTTAATTGATTTAAACCAACTGTCAGATGAAGAAGAAGAAGATCTAGAAACCCTTTTGGAAGGAATCAAGATAGCTTTTAAACTGGCTGGCACAGAATCTCTTTATAAGTTAGGAATCCATGCGAATACACAATCAGCTCCAGGTTGTCAAAAATACGAATTTGATACTAAAGATTTCTGGACTTGTCAACTTAAACATTTAACCTACAACTTAAGACAAATTAGTGGAACTGCAAAAATGGGCCCCAAAACCGACAAATTTGCTGTAGTAGACAACCATTTGAAAGTCTATGGAGTGCACAAACTGAGAGTGGCTGATGCTAGTGTTATTCCTGTGCCAATTTCTGGACATTACATGGCACCTGAGATTTTAATTGGAGAAAAAGCTGCCGATCTAATCAAAGAAGATTGGAAGTAAATTATATAATATTATTAGATCCTAATTTAAATTTTAAGTATTTTTATATTTTATTAAAATAAATGTTTAAAAATTCAAACAAAATTGGTTTTATAAAACTACAACATCCCGATATTTTATCATTTTTTACTACTGAATTGATTACCCAAAAAGCGGCAAGGGACCTTTGACCCTTCTGAGGTTATAGTATTTTTGAAATCTGAAGTCTCAAAAGATAAGGCGGATTACCCTGAGTTGCAACTTCTTTTCACTACTGATTTGTTTAACAAAGGACCTGAACATCTGAAGTATTTGAACATCAAACCTGAGGTTTATGAACAGATGTGGAAACCTATTGAAGGATACCCAGGGTTCAGCATCATCCCAATTTTAACCAATCCTAAATCAAAAGGAGTTTTAAGGCTGCACGACAAAGATCCTTTGCATTATCCTTTAATTGATTTAAACCAACTGTCAGATGAAGAAGAAGAAGATCTATTGGAAAGACCAAAACTTAAGACATGCCAAAATATTCATAAATTATGAACCTGAACGAACAAGAAAGATACTCTCAGCAAGACGGGCCTAAAGACCTATACAGGGCTGTTAACCGGACACTGCCCGTTAAGATATCATCTTAAAAAAATGGAAAAATCGGAAATCGACACTTGCCGTCTATACTCGGAAGCACCAGAAACGGCCGAACACGTTATGTGCTTCTGCGAAGCCATTGCTCGCAAAAGGCTACAATATCTAGAACAGGTATACCAAGACCTACAGATATATCCCAAGTACCGCCCAAAAAACTCTTAGGCTTCTTTGGAAGCCTAAAGTTTGATGCGGACTAAATTGCAAAGGAGATTCACGATAGATCTCATTGGTCGCAGTGATTTAAAAGGCAGTACGTTGCCTCACAACCTCACTTATATTGTATTGTAGGACGTTTTAACTAAGAATGGCAGTATTCTATAGAATGCAAACCATTATACAGGGTGATTCAGAAATAAGGTACAAAATTTTAAGGGGTGATTCTAGGTTAAAAAATATGAAAAAAAAACTTACTATGAAGGTTGGTCCGGAAATAATCCCTTACTGACAGTAACTTACTGTAGATATATTAAATAAAAACTACTTTTTAGATGTACCCTTAGAAGGGTCGTAGCTCCCTTAGGGCTCATTTCCGGAACTTTAATTCATATTTTACATCGGCACTTAGTGCTATTAAGAGTGCCGATGTATTGAAATCTACGCCGAAAAGTCAAAATCTTTGACCAAGTTTTTTTCACATTTCTCAAAGTTTTAGACCATTCTGAGTCGAAATCAGTAAAGAAATTTATTGTGTCCGTCCGTCTGGCTGTCTGTCTGTCTGTCTGTCTGGGTGTAAACTCTCTAACTCCATTTCTACATGAGATATCGACTTGCGGTTTTTTGCATATTGTTTCTTATCGTATTCCGAAGAGCTGATTAGATTTTAGGGGTAAACGATTGGGGGTAAGGGGGTAAAAATAGGGTAAAACTCCTATTTTTAGCGTTTTTTGGTTATAATTAAGGCAATTGTTATTGTATTTGGTTAATTTAGCACTTATATAAAAGATAATTTTAAATTTGTCAAAAAATGTTATAAACAACGTTTTCCTAAAACGCATTGTTTTCGAGATATTGGCGCTTAAAGCAGTAAAAGGTTTTTTTAGCATATCTCACATATTTATAACCCAATTTCAAAAAATTATATTTAAAAAAAAGCTCTTTTTTAGCCCTATAAAAAATGTTATATACAGTTTTTTGCTAGAATATAATGTTTTAAAGATACAGAATTTAAAATCAAACAAAACACCTAGTTTGAAATTTGCAAACTAGATGGCTCTAGTGTACAATAGTGCCGATGTTTTGACAGGGTGCTTGCAACGTTTTATCTAGTTTGGACCCAGAATCACCTCTTAAAATTGTGTACCTTATTTCTGAATCGCCCTGTATATCTTCACTGTTAATTAATAGTTAATTATGTAATCATTATTGGTTCAAAATGTAATAAAAAACAGTCTATGATCTAGCCTACGTCAAAATTCTTCAGTGGGACAGTTTTAACACACAAACGTGATTGTTATAACGTTTAATACGTTATTGAAAAGACGACCTTAAAATAATTATAAAACAAAGGAAAATTTAAAGAATTTAGATCACAATGAACCAATCTAGAGGAACAGTAACACGCGTGCATGTTTTCAAAATTTCGGCACATTTGCCTCTTTTTAGGGTATCGTAACTTAAAAACGAAAAATGGAATCCTTATAGGATCACTTGGTTGTCCGACCGTCCTTGTAAAAAAATGTTTCAAACGACCACCTATAAAAACGACAAAGGAGCCCCAGTAACTTAGCCCGTTTTTGGAATTTTGGATGGAACGTAAGATTTATACATTTTTTAATCCAAGCTAAGCGAAAAGAGTAGTGATAATCGAACTCAACGGTACAAAATTTAAACTTAAAAACAGAGAGGATTCATTTTTAAAATGGTCTGAAAATGAGTTATAAGATTTTTTTTTTCGTTACTTTTTATAACATCTTACACTAGCTACTTTTTTAAGATCAAAATGTGTTTTCCTATCTAATTTTTTCTTCTGAACGCAAGCTTTGGATCCAGAAGAAAAATTTAGATAAGACAACACCTTTTGCAGTAAGATTTATACATTTTTTAATCCAAGCCAAGCGAAAAGAGTAGTGATAATCGAACTCAACGGTACAAAATTTAAACTTAAAAACAGAGAGGATTCATTTTTAAAATGGTGCTGAAAATGAGTTATAAGATTTTTTTTTTCGTTGTTTTTTATAACATCTTACACTAGCTACTTTTTTAAGATCAAAATGTGTTTTCCTATCTAATTTTTTCTTCTGAACGCAAGCTTTGGATCCAGAAGAAAAATTTAGATAAGACAACACCTTTTGATCGTAAAAAAGTAGTATAAGATATTATAAAAAGTAAGCAAAAAAAATTTTGGCACCATTTTAAAAATGGTTCCCTTCTGTGTTTAAGTTTAAATTTGGTACCGTTGAGTTCGCCTATCGCTACTCACAGCAAACCATGGGCGGATTTAGGGGGGGGCATGCAGCGAGATATATTAGAATAGAAATATCTTCAAAATTATATTTTTGGCGAAAGCGCAATTTTTTTTCCTATGGATGCCCCCCCCCCCCTTAAAGTGAAATAAATCCGTCCCTGCAACAAACCAAACAAAATTTTTGTTTTTGGCACTTTTAACATAAGTGAGCGACATTCTTGAAAGCAAACCAAAAAGCCTACTAAATTAAATTCGATAGCGATGTTGCGAAGTTTCCACCTTATCATGAATTCAAATCATTATACTTCAATTAAAAATGTAAAAAACTTTATTGTGTATACTATAATTATGTTTAATAATATAGTATATTTAAATCTATTAAAATTTAACTACTAGTTCATATAAAACTCATACAGAACTAATGTTTCTTCAAATTTACAATAAAATATCCAAAGAATATGTTTCCAATCGGCAACACTGTACCCCTGTCAGTCATTTTACGACATTAGACTGTGAGTTTACACATTCTTTCTCTCTCTTTACGCGTACTAAGTGTAAACAATAGTCACTCCCCACCAGCCCCTCACCGTAGTTGGTTCACGCTTCAAACAAAGCATACGGTAGATTTCATCATGTTCCTTCTTGAGGTAAAAGTTCTTTGCGTCCCATCAAGCATAAAATTCATGGCGTGAATGCTACTTCACCACGTTTTGTGCGGAGGTAATACCATTTCCTTTGATTTAAATTTGTGCTCTTATTTAATTTTTTCAACTTTATTCTTTGAAGATTTTGACAAAGTGTAACATAAATAATAATAATAATAATAATAATAATAATAAACTATTAGTTTTTATGTTAAAGTTGCTTCCGACGTTTTCCGAGGGGTTTATTTATTGAAAAAAAAAGTGTACAAGGATTTTGAGAATCAAAGGATTGTGGAAGATTGACAAAAAGATTGTGAAAGATTGTAAAATAAATAATAAAGATTTTTAAAGATTGTGGGAAGATTTCAGATAATTGTGGAAGATTGCAGATGATTGTGAAGAATTGTGGAGGATTGTAGATGATTGTGAAAGAAGGAATTTTCAAGTATTGTAGATGATTGTGAAAGAAGGAATTGTCAAGGATTGTAAAAGATTGTTGGATAGGTGTACAAGGATTGTCCAATAAATAAACCCCTCGACGTTTTCTTATATATTTTTGGATGCTGTATCCAGATCTGTCAAAGTAAATTAAAACGTTCCATTTTTGAGAGATTTAACCATAAAGTTTTAAAAACAGGTAAATAAAAATATATAATACATAAGTGACGGAAGTGAAGAGTATTGTGCTTAACTTAAGCAGCTTTTAAGCTACTAATAACGCGAGATTTCGTGATATTTATTGGTTTGGACTTTACTTAAGGGGTAAGTTTCTGTAGTCTTTTTAACGAAAAAAAAAAAACTCTGGAAAACTGGAAAATTTGTGACCACGGTAACTCGAGAACGCTTTGAGCTAATACTTCAAATTTAGACCATAGGCAAAGCCCAAACCAAATGTTGGTCCTATGGAGGTAGAGTGGAGCGTTTAAGTATGACTCTGAAATGGACCGTCCGTTTACGAGGTTAATTATGGGAACGTTCAAGTATTACGTAACGCAAATTTTGATCATTTTAGACCCCCCCCCTGTAACGCTATTTTCTTATACCATTAACATGGGCGTAACACTCCAAAATGACCCCCCTCTCTAGGAGCGTTACGTAATACTTGAACGTTCCCTATATGAAAAATTAAAATAATTAAGTGTTAGACACCATTTGACATAAATTATATCGTAGTTTGGACTTTCCCATTTTAAAAAATTTCAATTTTTTTGCGAATTTTTGCGTTTTATGACGTTTTATGTCGATAAAAATCAATTTCGAGCAAAAAAAAATTGTCGCTCGATCCGTCGGTCTCTCCGCGAAATCTTGTCAACACCTTGGTCAACACGATAATTTAAGAACGCTTTAAGCTAGAGACTTAAAATTTGTCATACAGCTATGTTACCAAAAGTTCTCACCCGGAATTGTTTTTGGTAAACATTAGGGTGCGGCAAGGGGAATTTTTTTTATAAAAATTTGAAAATTGCTATATAGGGGTTTTTAAGGTTGCTGAAATTGAATCTGATAAGAAAATTTTTCTTACTCCTCCCCGCGGCGTTGAGGAGACAAATATTTTTAAATATTTTCAATATTTAAAAATTGGTAGGGGGCTGTCCATATATTACGTAATGCGCCTAGGGGGGGGTCAGATAAATTGTTACAGTTTGTGACAGGGGGGAGGGGGGTCTAGGTAAATGTTACGTAACGGAATTTAATAAATTTAATATTTATTTCCTAAGCTTGGCAGATGTATTTTTATTTCAACATAAATTACTATTTAGTGGCCCATAATTCCCTTTTTCACACAAAAATTGACGAAACTATGCATATTTAAATAATATTGTAATCAGTAAAAAAACTGTTGACATTGATATTAAAAAAAATCTTACGGCCCTGTTTTTGCGTCATCTTCCCGATGAATCATCGGCGATGATACATTTTCGCGCGGAATGTGTACTCACAGAACACCAATGTGTGTACTATTTTGTGTACCTGTGCATAAACAATATACGTGTTATATGTGACACTCAGTGTAAAAAGAGGTACCTAGTATTTTTTCCCTGTGTGATATTGATTATGAATATTTTTTTAAAGTTAGAGTGATTTTTTCGTGTAAATTTTTTTAAGGTTATGTTATACTATATTTTAGGTTCATGTTTGTTTTGTCGAGAAAAACGAATCAATAGTGAGAATACAGTTAAATTTATTACGAAACAAAAATTTTATATTGTTACGCGTTACACAGGGGGGGGGGGGTCAATTTTTTTGAAAAATTGCGTTACGTAATATATGGACAGCCCCTAGGTATATAGGGGTTTTTGGGGTCGACGAATATAAATCTGATATTTTTTTTCTAATTTCACTCCCTGTGGGGCGGGGTTAGTTTTCGTTAGTTGCTGAAAGTGAATCTGATAATAAAATAATTCTAACTCTACCCCCTGAGGGACAGGGGGTAGTTTTTTTGAAAATTGATACATTAGGGTTTTTGAGGTCGCTAAAACTGAATCCTAAAATATTTTTTTCTAAATCCACCCCCTAATGGGGCGGGGGGTAGTTTTCGTGAAAATTGCTATATTCAGGTTTTTAAGGTTGCTAAAAGTGAATCTGATAATGAAAAATTCATTTCCCGCGCGGAGGTGAACAATGGGAAAGCTCTTTTACTGGGCAGTGTATTTTGATGTGGGTTTTACAAAAAAAAAAAAGACCAAGGTTCCCAAATTATAATTATAATTTCTTGCCAAATGCTACTTATGAATAATAAAATTTAAATTAAGTATTCATAAATATTTATTTATAAATTCTTATTACATAAAAAATGTAATAATGTAATAAGGTTAATTGTAACCAAATTCAGTAACTTACCAAAATAATTTTGACAAAATTGATAAAATCAAACATTAAAAGAATAAATAAACCATTTCCAAGAATGCATAATGCAAAAAAATAATCAAGGTTTTGTCATAATATACAGAGCGTGTCAAAAATCCGCCCCATCTTTAACTTTTGAACGGCTTAAGATATTAACTTGAAATTTGAAACACTTAAATAACATAAACAAAATAATTTTTCAGTATATATTTAATGGAGACATAGGGGCAAGGGGGGACACTTTTTTAAATGGAAAGGATGGGTCGTGTGAAACAAAGCTTAAAAAATTCTCTATTAGACTATTTAATTTTTAATTTTTTAAACCTTTTTCATTTTTTTTTTTTGCTAAAAATGCGATTTTTTAGGGTTTTTTATTAAAATTTTATTTATATCATTTAAAATTAGTTTAAAAGTATTTGCATCATGAAATAAACCATTTTTTTTTAATTGTATGATTTCTTTAAAGAAATTTTGACAAAAATTCCCATTTTAATAAACCTTATTTTAAACTTCCAAAAACTGCTCCGAAAAAATAAAGAAAAAATGTGGGCAAATAGAGAATTTTATAAGCTTTAAAATGATGTATTACACGGCCCCCTTTCTATTTAAAACAATTCTCCCCTTGTCCCCCTGTCTCCACTATGCCTTTATGCCCCCCAAGCATACCAAATAAATACTAAAAAAAAAATTGGGTTATGTTATTTACGTGTTCCAAATTTCAGGATGATATCTTAAGCCGTTCAAAAGTTAAAGGGGGCGGACTTTTGACAAGCTATGTGTAATAATTAGAGGCCGGACTTTTGGATTTCATTTAGCAGGGGCTCACAATATTTAGAATTTAAAAAAATATATTATTACATAATAAGTATAATAATGACCGATTAATAAGATAAAACTGTCCGACAAAAAAAATATATTTCCATTTTGTCTGATATATGATTTTCGATCTACTTTTTGATGCTGAACACGAATTTGACCTCCATTTGTTGAGTTTGGTTCGGGATTCAGATATAAATGCTACTGCTTTTTTGAAAAAAGTTAAATATCGTTGTTTTCAGCCCTAAATTTGTTTTTTCCAAGGACTTTATACATCTATAAGATGCAGTTTTTTACGCAGATTTTAAAAATATTTTGTTTTTTTATATATGTTTAACGGTTTTCGAGAAAGGTTAAAAAAACTTAAACATTTTGTAAATGCCTATTTCTCAGTTATTACTAAAGCTTTTAATTTATTTTATATCTCAATTTGTTCGTTTTTTAATACTCATTAATTCTGTGAAATCGGATTTGAGATTGAAATTTTCGTTTCCGAGATATAAGTGAAAAAACACACCCTTGTTTTTACAGTTCGAAAAACACGCTTCTTTGGTGTTTTTGAACAAGGCAATTGGAAATAAAAATTTTATTTTATCATTTAACATAATGTTATGTTATAACATATCAGAAAAACTGGATAATAAACAATTTTAGGAACAGAAAAAAATAATTTATCCAATACATACAGATAATAAGACAATTACCAGCTTTATTTTAAATAGATAAACTCAATAATAACCCCCGCGTGGCTTTTACTTTATTGAGTGGATAATTATTTATTTTACCCACTTAACTGTCACTTGTCAAATTATTTTCTTGTAAATGTCATTAAAATTTTTAATAAAAATATGAATTCCTAAGCTATTTATTGGAGAAAACCTTGTAAGGCACTCATGGGTAACCGATATTGCCCTCTCGAAAATTAACCTGCTTGGCTGACGCCTCGCAGTTAATTTTCTCATGGGCAATATCTTACTTTACCCACTAGTACCATAAATAACTATTATCCAATACATACAGATAATGAGACAATTACCAGCTTTATTTTAAATAGATAAACTCAATAATAACCCCCGCGTGGCTTTTACTTTATTGAGTGGATAATTATTTATTTTACCCACTCAACTGTCACTTGTCAAATTATTTTCTTGTAAATGTCATTAAAATTTTTAATAAAAATATGAATTCCTAAGCTATTTATTGGAGAAAACCTTGTATGGCACTCATGGGTAACCGATATTGCCCTCTCGAAAATTAACCTGCTTGGCTGACGCCTCGCAGTTAATTTTCTCATGGGCAATATCTTACTTTACCCACTAGTACCATAAATAACTATTATCCAATACATACAGATAATGAGACAATTACCAGCTTTATTTTAAATAGATAAACTCAATAATAACCCCCGCGTGGCTTTTACTTTATTGAGTGGATAATTATTTATTTTACCCACTCAACTGTCACTTGTCAAATTATTTTCTTGTAAATGTCATTAAAATTTTTAATAAAAATATGAATTCCTAAGCTATTTATTGGAGAAAACCTTGTAAGGCACTCATGGGTAACCGATATTGGCTGACGCCTCGCAGGTTAATTTTCTCATGGGCAATATCTTACTTTACCCACTAGTACCATAAATAACTATTATCTTGTTTTTCAGATATTCCAATTTTCTGCATTGGAAAAAAAAACATGTTTTGTCATCTAGATATTAATTTATTAACATTCCTGATCAATTTTAAAATCTTAAACCAGACCTACAGATGCTACGCATTTTAAACTGTATACTCTTCAACGAAGAGTCTTAGTTTATGATCTGTTTCATCAAGCAAGAGAGTAAATTAAAAATCGCACAGTAAATATTTTTACAACAGGTTTGAATAGTATATGTTTGTGTATAGAATATAGTAATGTGTTATAAAATAAACTACGCAGTATATTCGCACATACAATATTCGAATCTGTTTTGAAAATATTCACTATGCGATTTTTAATTTACTCTCTTGCTTGATGAAACAGGCCATAGATTAAGAGGTCTCTGAGATACGCGCACTTTTTAAAAAACCATTCAACCCCCGTGTCACCCCTTAAGGGTCGAATATCGAAAATTTCTGAAACTTGTATCGATATCGATAAAGAACATTTTTACTAAATATAAAGGTTCTAGATTAAGAGGTTTCTGAGATACGCAAACTTTTAAAAAAAGCAACCCCCGTTTCACCCCCTTAGGGGACGAATATTGAAAATTCTTGAAACACGTATCTTTTCGATTTCTATAAAGAACATTTTTGCCAAATATGAAGATTTTAGATTAAAGAGGTCTCATGAGATACGCACACTTTTTAAAAAACTTTTAACCCCCGTTTCACCCCCTTAGGGGTCGAATATCCACAATTCCTAAAACACGTATCTTTTGGATTTCAATAAAAGTCAAATATGAAGATTCCAGATAAAGAGGTCTCTGAGATACGCACACTTTCTAAAAAACCTTTCGACCCCCGTTTAACCCCTTAAGGGGTGCTTTGCTTTTAATAAATTTCTAATAATGGTGCGGCCAGAAAAACAATCCAAACCAAAAGTCCAAACCAAAAAGTCATTTTGATATCATATTTTATTCACAATTATTTAGAAATAAGCTAATTACATACATACGTAAAAGTTGGAAAATCAATTATTGTTAACTTCTGCTACCTAAAAAGTTTGAAACGCCCCATTTCCATCCCTTGGTCGGGAAGGCTCCTGTAGCTAACTTCTCGGAGCAAGCTCCTCGGTTTGCTAACCTTCTCTCAGGAAATGAAACATTTTCCACCTCAGTATGCAATATAATATTTTAAACCCTCATTTTTCCACCCGTCTAGAAAAGGTACCCGTTTCACTTTTTTTGCAGTTAATTTTACAGTAACTGTTCCAGGTGCTGGCTGCGAAGATTATAAAAATTTTGCGTAACAAAACTTTAAAGGTGCGTTAATCAAGAAACGCAACTATTGTGTAACGCTACTCTTCGTATATCGAGCTTTTTTTTTCAAAATTTTAAAAAATTTCTAAAAAAAATGTATTTTCCCCCCCCTTGTCGCATCCCAATGTTCACCAAAAACAGTCCCGAGCTAGAACTTTTGGTAACATACCCGTATGTCAATATTCAAGTCTCTAGCTTAAAGCGTTCTTAAGTTATCGTGCTCACAAGATTTCCCGGACAGACCGATCCACCGACAATTTTTGTTTGTTTGCTTGAAATTGATTTACATCGACATAAAACCAAAGAACTTTTACCTCAAGAAGTAATTTCAGACCAATGTTTATGAAGGTGTCATCTTTTTGTTTGTTTATTTACTAACAGAAACGCGATACAGCTTTGTGGTGTAAAATGTAGATGTCGCTAGTCGACTTTCAGGCTACCTAGTAGCGATGTTGCGTAGTTTCCACTTTATCATGAATTCAAATCATTATACTTAAATTAAAAATGTAAAAAACTTTATTGTGTATACTATAATTATGTTTAATAATATAGTATATTTAAATCTATTAAAATTAAACTACTAGTTCATATAAAACTCATACAAAACTAATGTTTCTTAAAATTTACAATAAAATATTCAAAGTATATGTTTTCAATCGGCAACACTGTACCCCTGTCAGTCATTTTACGACATTAGACTGTGAGTTTACACATTCTTTCTCTCTCTTTACGCGTACTAAGTGTAAACAATAGTCACTCCCCACCAGCCCCTCAC
This sequence comes from Brachypterus glaber, assembly GCA_958510825.1. Lineage (NCBI taxonomy): Eukaryota > Metazoa > Arthropoda > Insecta > Coleoptera > Kateretidae > Brachypterus > Brachypterus glaber. The sequence continues at coordinate 5,139,527 of OY294053.1, forward strand.
CGTAATTGGTTCACGCTTCAAACAAAGCATACAGTAGATTTCATCATGTTCCTTCTTGAGGTAAAAGTTCTTTGCATAAAACGCAAAAATACGCAAAAAAAAATTTGAAAATTTTTGCACGAATACAAGGCTTTCCGAAATTTTGAAAATTATCAAAATGGGAAAGCAATACACAACAACAGACTGCGAAGCATTTCGAATCTAGTTCTAATTAGTAAGTTAGATATATTTTTTTAAATTGTGCATCTAGCGTGCCGCGGATTAGTAGTTCACGCTTCTTTGTCCAAATATGTGTTTGACTTGAAGGCATTTGTTGTTTATTATTATTAAGGTAAATATGTGATTATCAGTATTCGGTGTAAACTCAGTTTTTTCTTTATTTTTTTTTTTTTATTTTTTTTTTTTATTTTTTTTTTATTTTTTTTTTAAAGGTTGTACCTACCCTCCGGTAGGTACACCCCGGCATTCAACCATGTCGGTTATAGCCTATTTATATGTAGTCAATCAAGTAGTAATTAAGTAATTTTTAAAAACACCACTATACATCTATGCCCCAGGCAGGATTCGAACCCGCGACCTTGGAATTACAAAGCGAACGCGCTTCGCCTTAGACCACAGAGGTCGGCAAGTAAACTCAGTTATGACTCATCAACGTTGAAAATAAACACAGAAACATAGGCTTACGGAATAATTTTGCCGAATTATGAGGGAAATTTTTATAAATCGAAACATTTGACGACTAATTTGTTACCCACAAAAATATTAACTATACAAATTAACTATACATACGTATATATATATATATAAATATATATATATATATATATATATATATATATATATATATATATAGGTGTTTTTCAAAGAAAAGAACGACATTCGATTTTTATCTTTTAAGAATACGAAAGTTTTTAATTTTTATTTATCGATAACTTTTTTCCAACCTTACTCGTTTAAATGGAATCATTTTAAAAAAATCAAGACAAAAAGAAATAAAAATGTAAATATTTAAAACCTCGCGTCAACGCTAGAGTCGACGCGGTGTCTATGCTAGTACTGGAAATTCGCCGACTATTGGTGATTATTTATAACAGGGCCGTAGGGAGAAAATCTGGGCCCGGGGGTAGTAACCTACGGGTCCCCACTCAAAAATATTTTTATCTCCTAAAAAATTTTGATGACTAAAAAAAAAGGAAAAAAAAGGTCAGCAAAAAAAATCCGGGCTCCCTCAGAACTTCTGATCAAAATTTGCGTTACGTAATACTTGAACGTTCCCTTAGCAATTTAAATGTTTAAAGAGAACTTATTTAATTAATAATTTAATCTTATACTACCGGGTGTTACAAGACCAAGGTACATCCTCCTTTTTTTATTTATTTTAAAAGTTAGAGATTCCAAATTTGGAACGTCTCTTATTGACATAAAACGTCAACTTTAAAAATAAAAAGTACATTTATATCACTTCCGGTATAACCGAAAATGACACCAACTTTCGATTTTTAAATGGGACACCCTATATATTTTTACACATTTCAATTCTACGCTTCATTCTGAGAACAATGATACCAAAAAAGTGACATTTTAATTGTCAATTTTTATTTAATTTTAATGATTACTTAAGATTACTCGAATTGATCCAAGTAAACCTAGAAAAATAAATTTTTTCACCAAAACCAAATCTTTATTACTGTTCTTTTCATTGGTAGAAATATTATTTCTCTACCTATGAGGTCAGAGGTTCTAAAAATAATGAAATTGCACCATGGTTAATAATGAATTTTTATTCAGCTGTTTTGGCATCTGACGTTTCACTTAATTATTAAATCACATTGCTATTTACAAGTGTCTTTAGGCACCAAATTTATTTATTGCATGATAAATTAAAAATTTTTAATTAAATTAGTACCTATAAAACATGTTTTACAAAAAACACTTTGAAAAGTGAAAATCATTGGTCCATCATATTCAACCATAGATTATACAACCCATATATTACCGTAAGGATCATCAATTACTAGAGGTACAACCCCCATATATTGATTTTTGAGGCAATAGATTCTCTCTCACAGTTTTCGCCTGTCCCCTTATTTCTGGAGGAGTACCAGAATCATCACTTTGCATTTCACTTTCCATTTTTATATATTTTATTACACTTAACACGGAAACACTTACTAACTTATTAATTTCAGCAGATCACCAGAAAATTTCTACTAGAAATGTCAAGTTATTCATTTGTTTTTTTAATGGCCACGAACGGCCAGCGTGATATTTTAAATTTATAAGCTTTTTCATTAAATTTTAGTAAAATAAATAAATAAATAGCTAATTAATTGTACTGGTAGTGAAAAAAATACTATATTTTCCACGTGAGTGAAGATTTAACATTTTAGACCGCGTCTTGCGGGCTTCGCGCTAGCGCGCTCATCCCGAAATTTGACACAGGTCAAAAATGTTAAACTTCTCTCACTTGGTAAATAATATACTATTACGCTTAAAACTTTTTTTTTTAACTTAAATTTAACAGATAAAAATCCTGCCTTCTGTAGTTTTAAAAGCCAACTTTGTTACTAAAATCACAAAAATATGATTTTTAGTTTATTTTTATTTATAAAAACGGTTGTATTTGTCATAAATAAAAATAAAAGAGATTGTTAGATTCCTTAATGATGGTACTTTTTAATGGTACCCGTTTACCAATATGGTGCCATTAAAAAAAAATTGTTTTTGAGCAAAAACCATTTTCGCAATCTTTGAAACTATGTAAGTTATATATGGAATTTTCAGCGTAAATGTACTTTTCTAGGGTTACTTAGATAATTTCGAGTAATTTTAAATAATCATGGCCCACCTATGATAAAAACTAAAAATTAAATAAAAACAACTTTGAAATTTAAAATATCAATTTTTTGCTTCATTGTACTCAGAATAAAGCTTAGAATTGAAATATGTAAACAAATATAGGGTGTCCTATTTAAAAATAGAAAGTTGGTGTCATTTGGGAGGATTGGTGTAGTGGTCTACCGCGTCTGTACATGAGAAGTCTACTAGCCAACTAGCGTAAGTTCGATTCTCACTGGCGCCGATTTGCCTTTTTCAGTTAATTAATAATTGAAATTTGGCGAAGGCGCTAAGTGAAGCGGATGCTCCCTATAAAAATTGGTTCGAAAGTCAGTATAAGCCGGTGGTTCCCTCTACTACTAGCCCACACAAGTCCTGGACTTAGGGGATGCGTGATTAAGTAGAATAGTACGAGGTTAAACAAACATATAATGTGATGTAATGTAATATACAGGGTGTTCCAGAACTCGCGTACCGAAATTTAAGAGGTGATTCTACATCCAAAAATATGAAAAAAAGTTTCTATAAAGGTTGGTCCGGAAATGAGCCCTAAGGGAGCTACGGCCCTCTGAAGATGACGTATTGAATGGGGAACAAAAAAAAGCACCAATAAAATTTTAATGCTGCAGGGTGATTCTTCATTTAAAACTGAGCAAAAAAGTATTATACACCAAAACACCTAAATTTAATATTAAAGGAGTAATAGCCTTTTAAAAAGTAACGTTTTTGGTGGCACAAAATGTTACTTCCTCTTAATTGCATTTTTTTTTGATAACAGTGTTACACTATATGATATTTTATATGTATTTTTACTCTAGAAATCTATATTTTTTACAACAAATCCAAAAAACATACACATAGAAAAGTTTGGGGCAAAAATGTTTTAAGCCTCATATATTTTGTCCGTCTGGGCACGCCTCTGGATAAATTAAAAAAATAAATTAACATAAACTTATTGCCCTTATTAATACTAGTATACATGCAAAAGCTCGCCGCTCTAGCTTAAACGGTACCCGAGTTATTAATTGAAAACCTTATTTTTATTACAATTTTAAAGGGCCCTAGATCCCTTAGGGCTCATTTCCGGACCAACCTTTATAGAAACTTTTTTTCATATTTTTGGATGTAGAATCACCTCTTAAATTTCGGCACGCGAGTTCTGGAACACCCTGTATAATGTGATGTAATGTAATATACATGTAATGTAATTTCCGGTTAAACCGTTTGAAGCCACGCCTCTGTTAGAGTTGTGCGCGCCTATGTGATTGCTATGTACAACAGCTCGGTGGCCAGTAAAACGCACACAGCTTTCTTGCATTTTACTCATCGCTAATGACAGTTTTGCATTAAAAAGTGTTCGGCACTTTATAATCGCACGGTATTTTGCAAGCTTTCTCAATAACGAAAAAAATCAATTGATTTGTTTCAGGTGAATCACGTTGTATATTATAACATTAGAATATAGAAAAATGAGGAATTTGTTAATATTTATGGTACTGTGCGCGGCACCCTATATTTATGGAGAATCTGAACAGTTTCTACTAACTATAAAAGCTCTAGTGCTGGAAATAGATCGGCTAGCCTCAACGTATTTGAACAGTCCAATGGGTAAAGACTTAATGGAGAAAAAAATGCAATATAATTTAAAAGAAGTACCAGGTAGGTAACACAACACAGTTGTTTGGAAACATTTAGTGCGACTTCAAAAAAGCCCAATTTTTTTGGAAAACTGGCACCAGATTCGTAATCAGCGACCCCAAAAACCCCCGAGTACCAAGTTTCAAGCAAATCCGAGAAACTTTAAAAGTGACAATCGGCCATATTGCATCCGCCATTTTTAATTTTGGATAACTGGCACCAGATTCGTAATTAGCGACCCCAAAAACACCCGAGTACCAAGTTTCAAGCAAATCCGAGCAACTTTAAATAATCTAATCCGCCATATTGGATCCGCCATTTTGAAAGCTAACTTTTAAATTCTGACCTCGGATTCAGATTCAGCGACCTAAAATACGTAAGAATTAACTAGTCTGGTCCGCCGCACTCGAGATTATTTATTTTTGTGTGCCGGTGTAATGTAAAAGTCTTTTGTAAAACACGTTTAGTGCTAAAATGTTTATTTATATTATTTATTTATATTAGGTTTGATACAGTACATAGTTATGGAGAGCCCCAAATAAGCTATTGTTTATGCTAGGGGCTCTCCAATAATAATCAGACATTACTAAAATTATTTTCTTCCAAGTTCTCTTCAATCTTGTTACTTCAAATTTTCAATTGACTTCTTAATTATTAAATAAAACTTCTACCATCTCCAAAATTCATTTAATTTTTTTGCTCATTCGTGACGGATTTGTTTTGCAGACGAAGAATATGATTTCATTGTAGTCGGCGCTGGTTCAGCGGGGTGCGTTGTAGCGAACCGCCTCTCCGAAGTTGGCACCTGGAGCGTTCTTATCCTGGAAGCCGGAATCCAAGAATCCGTCTTCCAGCAAATTCCCCTGTTCGCCCCTGTTTTCCAGGACACCATGTACGACTGGGCGTACGTCATGGAGTACGAAAAAACCTCTTCCTATGCGTTGATCAACAGGAGGATGGCGTGGCCGAGGGGAAAAGCTCTAGGAGGCACGAGCACTATCAATTACATGATTTACACGAGAGGGAACAAATATGATTTTGATAGGTGGGCTGCAGAAGGAAACCCAGGTTGGTTTAGTTTATAGTCTATCTAAGTAAAATAACTGGATCAAGGCAGGTCTGCCGAAAGTTTTTAAAAAGCATTAATCGGTTTTATCAAGGTCGGCATTGAAATCGTACATTTTACAACATAGTTTGATTTAGTTTGACAGGTAAGAATTAATTTTTATTTATTTATTATTTATTTATTTGTAAAATTCAAAACATATCAGAGCAAAATCACAGTATGCGCTTTGATTTTTTTTTTCTAAAAATTAAAATTAGTAGAATACAATTTAAAGGAAAAATAAAAGAACCTAATTTAGATAACTTTTCTAATTATAAAGCATTATAAAAATAATTTAAATAGTACAATACAAAAAACTAACAAAAATTCCAATACTTACTGTATCTTATCCTGGACGGTTTTTGTCAAAAGCTTAACCCAACTTTTTAAATCTCTTGTCAAAATGATATGATGTAAAATTTACGATTTCAATACCTCTCTTGATAAAAACTTAATGCTTTTTTCTATTTTGCAACTCTTATAAGCTCATAATCACACGCATTTTGCGTGTTCTTATAGGCCCATAAGAGGTCTGTACTTTTTGTTCTTTTGGGTTGGCAACAGACCTGGCATATCGCTTGACGTTTTCCGTGCAAATGTCAATGTCGCTTTAAAGTTGAAGTTTCTACAAAATTTTGTGTTTAGGTTATTTTTACCATGTTAAAATTGTGGCTTGGTTAATTGCAGTAAAAAGAGAAGAGATGACTATAAAATATATCAAAATATAATTTGTTCTTAGAATTTTAAACATGGTGTAAACTGTAATGCCAATCCAAAACAAAAATCCCTAAATCAATCATCAATTTAAATGTAAGTTTTTTTAAATTTTAGAGCAAAATAGAAAAAATTGTATAAAGCACTCGTTTCATAACACGTTTTTAGCGCACTAGTACTTTAAAAAACTCGCCGCAAGCGGCTCGTTTACTAAACTTGTACTCGTGCGCTAAAAACTAGTAGTTTAATATACTATTTATTAATGCAAAGGTATTGTTCAGAAATAACATGTAGTAATATTTGTATTACTTCATGTGCTTTTGATAATTTTTGACATTCAGGTTAAATTGATTGTCATCTTACATACACATAATTAAAATAAAATGTCTTTAAAGAGTCAACGTTTGTTTAAAATTATAATAAAAATAATTGATAAGTGACATGGCAGAAATAATTCAATTCAATAAAGTTTCCACAAAAAACACCCAAATCCCATTACAGTCGTATTAATGGTGGAGGTCGCTTGCAAAACAAATTTACACTACGATATTTCAAGAACGCTTTGACACAGAGACTTAAATTTTTGACCAAAAATTTTCAACGTGGCAAAAAACTTTTGGGCAAAAAATTCCTGGCAAAGTGTTCTTAAAATACGACAACAAAATTGGGCAAAAAATGCATTTAAATCTAGATTAACATACTTAGTACCATTTGGTTGTTTTGGTTTGGATGTTAATAAAAGCTTTTACTAAAATATCTTTCTATTTTTTTAGGTTGGTCATATGAGGAAGTACTCCCGTATTATATAAAATCGGAAAGAGCCCGCTTAAAGAATCGTAAATACGCAGATTACGCTTATCACGGCACCAAAGGCTATTTGAGTGTGGAAGACTCATATCAATCGCCATTAGTCGACACATTCATTAAAGGTGTAGGGGAGCTTGGTAAGTTATTTTCTTTTAAACTAGAGTACTTTGAAAAATAAAAAAAAAGACTGGCCTGATGAAATTACAAAAAAATCGAATCTAGACTTTTTTGGCGTTTACAGAGCGTAGTCACTTAATAGACTGAAGAGAACCAACTATATTGGCCCGAACGCGTACCAGTTTTATTTGGTCTGATGGATGTTGAAAAGTATTTAAAATATTTAAAAATGCGTTAATAGATATCAAACTATGGCTGAAGGAACTAGTTCATCGCTTCAACCATCTTGTTATTTGTATTGACAACTGATGCTTCTGCATATGGAGTTGCATCCGTTTTGAGTCAATAATAGGTGTGCAAAAATTGAAGAAAACTATGGTCAAATTCAAAAGGAGGCTTTATAATTTTTTAAGCAAATATATAAGTATTTCAAACCTATTTTTGAACATAAAATAATATTAATAATAATAAAGGACTATGATCTGCATATTAAGTAAATTTTCGTCCAAAAATTAAGGGTACAGGGGGAATACCGGCTAAGTCAGTCAAATACGAGTTTTTAGTTAATGCGCACAGATTGTGGCCCGTCAAAGGATCTTTCATTTTAGGGAAAAAAGCTGTTAAGTTTGCTGCAAAAAACGACCGATATTAGCCGATGCTGGGGAAAAAGAGGCTTTTTAACCTTTTTTCAAAAAAATATTGTGCAGGGAACATTTTATTATTTTACAGATTAGCACACACACCACGCAAAACCACGAAAAGTCAACTTCCAGTAATACAATATGTGTCCACAAAAAAGTGAATATAATCTTAAAAATGCCTTCAGATCAAAAGTAAAAAAAGTGACTTAGCCAGGTTTGCCCCTGTATGTTCAAAAAGTCCGTAAAGTAAGAAGTACCGAGTTCTGAGCTACGCAGTGTCCTTGATCAGAAACAGTATATCCTGAGTCAGGATTCCTGACCCAGACTGTTCAACATCATTTCTGGTTTGTTTGGTTAATAAGTCCAAATGGCTTCTTTTAATTATGCTGATGTCCAAAAAGTCCAAAGTCCAAACCAATGTCAATAACTTAAAAATTCAAAATGGCGGAGGTTGAGGAGGGAGTAAAATTTTGACCACCCGGTTTATTCTGGGAGATGTTCCCCATTGCCAATCATCGCCAAAATTTACAGGCTTATTTTCTAACGCATTGGGAAGCCCTACCCCTAAACCCAACTAAAAAAAAACATAGTGGGCACCATTACTGGTTGAAACCACTTTTAACCTGTTTATGGGTGGTGCAAACTTCGTGATCTTAATCTAGTAAATATGGTGGATGATTTACAATGCTAGGAGATATCTGTGAATTTGAGTGTTCCTTATCAAAAAGAGGCCATTCAAGCATTCCAAGTACCTTGTTTTGGAAGGCCTGAAGTTTGGCTGTTTTGGGGCTTCGTAGGATTTGGTTGTACAGAATAAGTTTCTTTTCAATGCATAGGGAGCGTTTCCTAACTATTGGAGGGTAGAGTTTGGAGAAACGGCCATTGTCTGTTTGGAGGGTGTTTTGGACGTACTGATCCCATGTAAAGTTTTTGTATATGATAATACCCAAGTATTTAACATGTTTTTTCCAGTTAATGTCTTAAGAGTCTTGAGTTGAGACTGTTGATCAGCGTCATCTGTTTATCTAGTTCATTATTTAGTAATTTATAGGTCTCCCACCCACTGACTACAACTCCCCCACTCCCATTCTGGGAGCAGGAACCGTGCAAGCAAACATGCGGAGAGGAAGGAGGAACAGCGCCGCACAGGCGTTTTTGCGGCCAATCAGGAACAGGAAAAACTTGCACGTGACCATTTCTGCGTTTGCACATAAGATCCTGATAGATCCGGAAACTAAAAGAGCTTACGGAGTTTTGTACGAGAAAAATGGAGTTATGAGAGAGGTCAGGGCTAAAAAGGAGGTGATATTATCAGCAGGTAAGAACTGTCACTGAATTTTGACCCTTTATTGCACATAATTTTATTCTGCAACGAACAAAAAATATAATACTTCTTTTGACTTGCATAATGGGATACTTTCCCGGGCGAGTCCATTATTGAAAACTTCACCAAACTGTTCTAGGTAAAGATCAATTCTAAAAGTTCACCTTCCAGCAAACAGATGTCACTACTATTAAAAACGAATACAAACCAAAAAGTTCTAGCCTTTGTGAATAGATGGCTTTTTTAATAAAAAAAAGAACCATGAATAACAGGTTGCCTGTAATCTGAGTGCAACAGTTTTAATACTGAATACATATTATTACCTAATATGTTTAACTGCATAATATAAAATTAAATTAGGGTTAAAATAAATAAGGTAAATATAAATAGTTTTTATTGCTTATATTGGCTACTCTGATTACTTTTTCTTACGTTGGCTAAACTGTTAGAAACTAATTTTGACGGTCTTTGTCGTCAAGAAACTATCCTATTCATAAAAAATATCATTTTTTTTTATTTCAAAAATTTTGATAACTTTTTTCTCAAACCCATCCGAAAAAAGAGTGCACAAAAAGAACAAAAACAACCGTAAAACATTGATCTGGGGTATTTTTTGAGGATTTTGAAAAATTTGAAAACCATCGTATAATTTGATGATTCTGGGGCAACGATATATCTTTTTTTTTTTTTTAATTTTAGGTCCACTAGCGTCACCCCAATTACTCATGTTGTCCGGAATAGGACCCAACCAACATCTAACCGAAATGGGCATCCCCGTCGTAAGTGACCTGCCTGTGGGACAAAACCTGCACGACCATCTTTGCTTCCCGGGCACGAATTTTTTGATAAAAAACGATATTTCTATCAATGCTAAAAAATCCCTTTCGCCATCGAGTATATTGGAGTATCTCAAAAATGGAACAGGATATATGAGCAGTTTGGGAGGAGTAGAAGGCATTGGATATCTTAAAACAGAAGTTGCAAGGTATTAGTTGGACCCACAAAAAATGCAACTTTTAAATATGCCAAAATGTCAATTTTATTAACCGTCCGAAGTCATCCCACTTGACGGTGTTTCGTTTTTTATTTAATTTTATTGAAAAACTAACTTGGACAACTTTTTTACGGATTTTTATTTAATTTTAAATTTATTTCTCTTTTCTTTTGTAATAAAAATAGGGTGTCTAAAACACTGACTGGCTGACTGAGAGGTTTTTTCTACTGACTGGGTATTTAGAAGAATCCGAGAAACTTGAAAATGGGTACAAATATATATTTTACCGTGCTTTACTCAATAAAAAATATTTCAACCCCCCACCCCCACTCCTAAAGGTAGTTTTTACCATATTGTGGGGATGGGGGTTGAAATTTTTTTTTTATTAAGTAAAGCAGGGTGAAATATATAACTGTACCCATTTTCAAGTTTCTCGGATTCTTCTAAATACCCAGTCAGTAGAAAAAACCTCTCAGTCAGCCAGTCAGTGTTTTAGAATCTTCCATAAAAATACAAGAAAGTATTTTTTCAAGGTACATCGAAGATTGGCCAGACATAGAACTAATATTTGTCGGCGGATCCCTCGCTTCCGATTACGGCGCCGCCACCCGGCGTGGAATGAGAATCCGAGACGACGTCTATAATGGCATTTTCAGAAGCACAGAAAAAGTCCCGAGTTGGACCATTTTTCCGATGCTTTTACATCCAAAATCAACAGGTACGTAGCACACAGTTAAAAAAAAAACCGGACAAAGGTGGCCAAAACTCAAAAACTCTCCATATCTATTTTGAAATAGGGTCAATTCAATAACGGATCTAATCACCGCACTGGGTACCCTTTTTGAACTTGTCATTCTAAAAAGGGCACATACAACCAAAATATAGACTAGATACAAAATACTCTGTTTTGAGTTTTGTGGCTTTTGGTTCGATAATTAATTTTTTATTCAACAAATGGTCTTTTATATAAAATTATGCCCTTTTCGAAATGAACGCATTTATTTCTTTTGCTTTCCCATTTTGAAAGTTTTCAAAATTTTTGTATTCGTGCAAAAAATTTTCATTTTTTTTTGCTTATTTTTGCGTTTTAGAACGTTTTATGTCGATATAAATCACTTTCGAGCAAAAATAAAATTGTCGCTCGGTCGGTGGCGATCGACCGGTCGGTCGCTCTGTGCGGGAAATCTTGTCAACACGATACCTTAAGAACGCTTTAAGCTAGGACTTGAAATTTGACATACAGGTATGTTACCAAAAGTTCTCGCTCGGGATTGTTTTCGCTGAACATTGGGGGTGCGGCAGGGTGGCAAATGGGGCAAAATACATTTTTTACAAAAATTTGAAAATTGCTATATAGAGGTTTTTAAGGTTGCTGAAACTGAATCTGATAATAAAATTATAATTTTGATTCAGGTTTTATGAAATTGCGTTCCGTCAACCCGTATGATCATCCCATCTTTCATGGAAACTTCTTTACCGACCCGAACAACGAAGATATCAAGACTTTTATAGCCGCAATAAGGTTTATGCAGAGACTTTCGGACACAAAGCCCTTCAAAAGGCTAGGATCTAGGTTAGTAATAATCATTACTGACTGGTAGGTTAGAAGTATTATTCACCAGAGGTTCGCAAAATTAGAATTTAAAAATAGTATATTATTTTCCTAAGAGGAAAAGTGAAGCTTTTTTTTACTAGTCTGTAGAATTTACGGACGACGCGAAGCGGAGTCCGGATACTACAGAAGAGTAAAAAAAGCACTTTTCCTCTGAGTGAAACATACTATTTTTTCTTCAAGCATCCTATATAATTTTTTTTTAATATTAATTTTTGAATTTAATTTATTTAGTAATAAAGTATGTTTTTTATTAAAATAGGCCAATAAAACCCTTTCCAAATAAACCTAAACATTCCTTAGTTCATTTTAAATTTTTTTTCGTAGGCTAAATCGTACACTTTTCCGCGATTTCGATGGTAACTTGTCTAATGTAGCATTTGCAATTTCGGAGAGATTTTTAGGTGTATAAACCATTCTTCTTCAATCATTTTTAATCAATTTCACACAAGGGTTTTGCACAGAATCTCGAGTCAATAATTACATAATAAACAAACAAGTTTGAAGTATGGCTGTCATCAAAGTCAAAGAGTGCTGCCACCAGTGGTGGTTTGGACTAACTTTTTTTTTACGGCGTACAACAATGAACTCATTTTTTACTGTAAAAAAATAGATCACTTCTAACTAGTGTGATATGAACATTTTAGTATATTTGAAGAAAAAAATAATTTTTAGGGGTCCTTTTAATTTTTTTTAGCTCTAATTCGCTGTCACTGATCAAATTTTTATTTTAATATTTGTTTATATTTTTTAAGCTTAGGTAAATTATTTAGGTATATCTCGTTTTTATACGATAAAAATGAAAAAAATAAATCCTCCATTTTATAGCCAATTTAAAATTATATAAATCACCAAAGTTTCGTTAACAATTATTATCGAATGAAGATTAATCTTAATTTTGGGGTAGACATAAATAAAACTCACCCGGTATATACTGGGTGTTTCACGGTAAACAAATCAAGCGATCTTGTGGCCTTATTAAAAAAAAAACATGGTCATCACCAAGGCATTTTAACAGTATCTTCCAAAAACCATAATCTGCTGCGATTTTGCTTTTGACGGTTAAAAATAGCTTACACCCCCTTCTACCAATATCCACTGGTTCGGAACGTTCAAGTATTACGTAACGCAAACTGTACCAAAATTCATACACTTCATATCCCATTTCTCGCGTTATTAAAGGCTGTAGAGATTTTATGTTTTGATTACCCCCCTAACAATCTGTCTCACAGAAATTTCCATTTTTTTTTCAGAATCAACCCTAATCCAACCCCAGGCTGTCAGCATTACCCATTCGACTCAGATCCGTACTGGGAGTGCTCGCTTCGCTCCCTGGCCGTCACGCTCCACCACCAAGTGGGAACCTGCAAAATGGGCCCCCCCGGGGACCCTGGGGCCGTCGTCAACAATCTCCTCCAGGTGTACGGAGTGGGAAATCTAAGAGTTGTGGACAGTGGTGTTATTCCCTTCGCGCTTTCTGCGCATACTAATGCCCCGGCTATTATGGTGGGAGAAAAGGCGTCGGACATTATTAAGCAACAGTGGAATTCATTATAAGCAGTACTCGGCGAATTTCCAGTACTCGCATAGGCGCCGCGTCGACTCTAGCGTTGACGCGAGGTTTTAAATATTTACATTTTTATTACTTTTTGTCTTGATTTTTTTTAATGATTCCATTTAAACGAGTAAGGTGGGAAAAAAAGTTATCGATAAATAAAAATTAAAAACTTTCGTATTCTTAAAAGATAAAAATCGAATGTCGGTTTTTTCTTTGAAAAACACCGATATGTATAGTTAATATGAATAGTCAATATTGTTGTGTGTAACAAACTAGTCGTCAAATGTTTCTATTTAGTCACCTTTATAAAAATTTCCCTCATAATTCGGCAAAATTATTCCGCAAGCTTATGTTTGCGTGGGGATCCAAATCTACCAGCACGGTCTCTGTTAGTATGACAACATTTTGTATACAATACACACATTGCAGAATTTAATATCACAAGTAAAGTATTAAATACCAATGGTGGCGATATAAATAAAAAATATGTATTAACAAATAACATTCAGTATTAGAAATACAACGACATTTTTTTAATTGTACAAAAAGTTGACACTGTTATATTCGACATAGGACCTTTGTTTATTGTAAATTTATAAAAGCTTCCTTTTTAGCAAACTGATAAAAGGCATTTATTTGGATATGACCAATTAAATTATTTGATTGTGAGTAACAAATTTTTTTCACTACCAGCCTAAAAGCACATCTTTATTACTGTTCTTTTCGTTGGTAGAAATATTATTTCTCTACCTATGACGTCAGAGGTTCTAAAAATAATGAAATTGCACCATGGTGAATAATGAATTTTATTCAGCTGTTTTGGCATCTGACGTTTCACATAATTATTAAATCACATTGCTATTATAAGTGTCTTTAGGCACCAAATTTATTTATTGCATGATAAATTAAAAAATATTAACTAAATTAGTACCTATAAAACATGTTTTACAAAAAACACTTCGAAAAGTGAAAATCATTGGCCCATCATATTCAACCATAGATTATACAACCCATATATTACCGTAAGGATCATAGATTACTAGAGGTACAACCCCCATATATTGATTTTTGAGGCAATAGATTCTCCCTCAGTTTACGCCTGTCCCCTTATTTCTGGGGGAGTACCAGAATCATCACTTTGCCTTTCACTTTCCATTTTTATATATTTTATTACACTTAACACGGAAACACTTTCTAACTTAATAATTTTAGCAGATCAGTAGAAAATTTCTGCCAGAAATGTCAAGTTATTCATTTGTTTTTTTAATGGCCGCGAACGGCCAGCGTGATATTTTAAATTTATAAGCTTTTTCATTAAATTTTAGTAAAATAAATAAATAAATAGCTAATTAATTGTACTGGTAGTGAAAAAAATACTATATTTTCCACGTGAGTAAAGATTTAACATTTTAGACCGCGTCTTGCGGGCTTCGCGCTGCGCGCTCATCCCGCAATTTGACGCAGGTCAAAAATGTTAAACTTCTCTCACTTGGTAAATAATATACTATTATTTGAGTCAAATAAATATTTAGTTTGGACTTTTTATTTGTGTATGTGTTTTAACAAAAAGATTATTCATAGGAGGATTGGTGTAGTGGACTACCGCATTGTACTTGGCGAGTTTACTACACAAATAGCGTGAGTTCGATTCTCACCGGCGCCGATTTGCCTTTTTCAGTTAATTAATAATTTGGCGAAGGCGTAAGTGAAGCGGACACTCCCTATAAATTGGTCCGAAAGTCAATTAAAGCCGGTGGTTCCCTCTACTACTAGCCCACACAAGTCCTGGACTTAGGGGATGCTTAATTAAGTAGAATAGTACAAGGTTAAACAAAAATGTAATGTAATTATCACTTCAAGTGTTTGGAATAAGAGCACCTTATTGTATTCGCAAGTAAAAAAAATGTAGGTAATACAAATATTTTTTTAATATTAGTTTATTTATAAGTAGTTTGTATAAAATTGTAAATATTTTTTTGTTATAAAATTAAGATGAGAATATCGCTTGTACCTCGTCGGAAAAGTGTTTTTTCAGGCTTAAGAAGTGGCATGTACAGTAGTGGCATTAAATATCGGGACAAACAATTTTTCAAAGATTATAGTGGGTCTTGTGTAATTTTTTAAAAAACGAAAAAATGAGTCAAATGTTTGTTTATTTTTTGCTGTTATACAAGTAGTTTGTAAAAAAAGTGTTTTTTATCTTTATTTTAACTTAAAATGAGTTTACTTATCGTGGAAATTTAAGAGATAAAATGCTCAGTCGTCCTTAGTATTAGGAGATATGGATGAGGTTCAATTTTAGTATAAACAGTTCAAGAAATAGATCCGTTTCTTAAGAAATGTTTTATTGAGAAAATATTAGGTTCTTATATCAAACCGAAAAAGGATCATCGGTGGTCAAAAGCTACAATGGATGGCAATTTTTAACTATATAAGAAAAACCGAGAAAAACAAGGTGCAGTTGCCGTATACTAGGAATTTTTTTTCGCTTACCTCGGTTAGGCTCTTCAGTAATGAACTCTTAAACTCAAATCCATTTTCAGTAGAAAATTTATAAAACCTTGTAAGTTTTTAGCTGTACTGAAGAGAAAAATGAATATTAAACACATATTCTTTACCCGTATAGTACAATTTTGATCCAAAGAATATCAATTTTATTATTATTTAAATAATTACAACATTTGTGTAAAATTTAATGAATCAATAAATATTAATTTATTAATTTAATATTTTTTGACAGTAAACTTCAATTAAGGGCCACTTGCACCAAATTTTCGTACGGGATTAACTCAGCTAAACCGAGTTTAAGTTAAAAAGGCTGAGTTCTGATTGGTGAGCCGTCAATTTAATCCAAGTTTAAAGTTAAACCAGCATTGGTGCAAGTGGCCCTAAATAATTCAGTTATTTCAAAACGAAGTAACCTAGTGTTTAATTTTTAAAATAATCCAATGTTAATCCATGAAAAAAATATAAAAATGACACGAATTTTTTTGATGTTGTCCCGATATTTAATGCCACAACTGTACAAAAGAGACGTATCCTTTTGATCCGGAAAAACCTTTACTTTCCTGTCTCATTGTACTGCGCAAGTATTATATATTGTACATACCTACTATTGTTTTATTTAATCCTTCTTTTAAATGAATGTGCAAATATTTCTGAGTAAATTTGAAAACTTCGATGAAAACCAACACGATTTAAGTCACATAATTATGGGAGGATTGGTGTAGTGGTCTACCGCGTCTGTACATGACAAGTCTACTACAACTAGCGTAAGTTCGATTCTCACTGGCGCCGATTTGCCTTTTACAGTTAATTAATAATTGAAATTTGGCGAAGGCGTAAGTGATGCGAACACTTCCCATAAAAACTGGTTCGAAAGTCAGTATAAGCCGGTGGTTCCCTCTACTACTAGCCCACATAAGTCCTGGACTTAGGGGATGCTTAATTAAGTAGAATAGTACGAGGTTAAACAAACAAACAAACAAACAAACAAACAAATAATTACCAATAATGTAGTTACAGGCTCTTATAGTAGACGCTACAAATATAAAGCAGACCCTCACTAGGGAACATGTGCAACATACTCCCTAGTGAGTGACCACGTGTTTATTTCTGTCCAATCATATTACAGTTATAATGGGAATTTTCTACTGTAGAAAATTCTAGTGAGAATCACTATTGTTTTTCAATATTTCTGTTTTACAACAAGATTTCATACCTTAAGCTAATTAATAATTAAATATGAATATTTACTATTTATAATTATTGTTATTACTTTATTATTTACCAAAAAATACCTTAAAATATTCTTTTTATAAAATGTAATGACAGTTTTTATAGGTTGACTTTTATGAACATGTTTGCAAGCTTAGCGCAGTACCGCGCTAGTCAGTACTGCAGTAAGTGACTAAACTATTGACAGAACTATAATTTGCAATTTAAAAATGGACAAAAAAGGTTTTAGTTTAGCAATTGAGAATGGAATTGAATTAACCAAATCAAAGAATATATCTGTAAAAATATTAAGATAAGGAATAAAACAATTTATATCATTTTGCGATGAAAAAAAATATATAAAAGTACCCAGGTAGCAAGGGATGTTATATTACAAGAAATTAACATCACTTTTGGGTGTATTTTTAAACTAAATCATAACATCACATAATATTGAAAAATAACATGTATTTAACATCACATTTGCAAAGTAACACGTGAGACGTGACAATCATGTTATTTAATAACAAATATTTAGCAACGCTGTGAATAAATCGCATGCCATATATTAACGTTGCTTTCACGTGAATGTCATGTTATTTTGCTTCTCACCGACGTTCGAAGCAAAAAAATCGAAATAAGATGATGTTGATAGAGTAAATTATTACAAGGAAATTGTATACACATTATACGATTTCCAATGGATAGGGGGCTCTGCCAGGTTTCAGAAGACCACGGACATGGATTAAAAGAATATATTCTCCGCTTAATCTGCTATTTCGTATTTAGAATCTATCTGTTTCAATCATTGATTGTTTCAATTACTGATTGATTTTAAATCCTATTTTTTTTATAGGGTTATAGCGTTTTATTTAGAAAAATCTAATATCCTAGGATATTATTAAAATATTAAAGTACCAGTAACGGCATCCATAAGATATTAGATATAACAGCGCAGGAATGTGGATTTATGTCATAAACACGTTATTTTCGAGATGTCATTGTGTGATGTTATTAGGGGCGGACTTAGGACATCCCCACCATGCTACATTCTTGTTAAATGAGACTACAATCTTAACATCACATGTCACATATTAACGTGGCTTTCACGTGAATGTCATGTTATTTTGCTACCTGGGTAGGTTTGACATATTATAACATAAAATCTCTACAGCCTTTAATAACCCGAAAAACCGGGTACGAAGTGTATGAATTTTGGTACAATTTGCGTTACCGTAATTTCACACAACAATAGTCCAGATTCACAAAACTATGGTCCAGCTTCACACCTATATTCCATAACCAGCGTATTTAAAAAAAAAAACTGAAAACGTGTTGCTGTATATCCCATATACACCAACTTTCACAAGAAATTGTAAACATTTAAAAATAATTATCCCCTGCCCCCTGGGGGCCTTGGACTATAGTTGTGTGGCCGGACTATAGTTGTGTGAAATTACGGTACGTAATACTTGAACGTTCCCTTACCAAAAACTGATAACAAACCTGTGATAACTTTAAGTTAAGTGATAATATCACTCATAAGTATGTAACCACAGAACCTGATACTTCCCGGTGAAGTAAATGAGATACGGAAAATTGTAACTCTTGAATTAGGTTTTACACATTTCGCTGGGTTAAAATAGTAAGGTTTGGACTTTTTCTACAGAAACCCCATATAACATAGAACCCTATAATTTTAACCCAGCGATTTGTCAGTTTAAACAGTTTATGACAGTTTATTATGTTAAATGCATCCCGGACAGCACACTTGATGCTCAGAATATTCTTGAAACATTCGATTGAGAATATTTTTAGAACAATTCTTTAGATATGCTATGAGTATGCTTAGAATATGCAAACCGCACAGATTTAATAATTTTTTTAAATCGGGCCTCCGGACAGCTTTCTGTACATAAATTAGTTCGTAGAACCTTCTTAGAATGTATGAACAGGAGTGTTTTTATATTCTGAAAATTTGCATTATTTTACTAAAAGTTGCCTAACTATATTTAATACCTTAATACGTATAATATGTTAAACGTACGACTAGCTGAAAAACTGTAAACTAGGGACACTAGATCTAGGTCTTAAGTTAGCAAGGCGACTCGCTAACTTAAGACCTAGATCTAGTGTCCCTACCTATAACGCCCTTACCCCACCCCGATTTCTACAAAAAGCAATATCAATCAATAACTCTGGAGTCGCAGCGTGTTATTTGTAAGAGACGAATGTGGCCGCTTCGGCGGATTTACTCCTGCATCAGCCTGCTATCGTAGATATGCACAGGACTTGATTTATTTTGTTGTTTCGTGAAAATATTACTTTAATAGTAAAGTTTTAAGTGAATCGTGAATATTTATGTTTTTTTATTGTGTAATGTTAAATTTTAACGTGGAGCTGTTGAACATGTAAAATCAATTTTTTTATAAATTTTAAAGATAATTTTTTTGGCGTCTGCGCAAACATCACCACAGAGTGAGACGGTTTTGCGTAGGCCGAAAATTATATTAGATTGAGCTGGCCAACTATCCTATGGAAAATGCCATTATTGGAATTGTAATTGGAATAACTCTGGATAGCAGTGGTGGGTGTTCTGTGCTGGATAGTTTGTAGTCCTTAGCCCAACGCGTTAATGAGTTATTTTGCTGGATAGTCCAACTGACAGATTTTTTTTCGCGAATATCATCTTTCATACAATCATACTATATGTATAATATCAAATGTCAAGAAATTTAAAAAAAGCAATATATTTTTTTCTGCAAAGGGTCCAAAAGTCCATGGTAACTGTCGTTACTGCCGCAGCTAAAATGACAGATTTTAGATATTTTATTATTTAGGGTTATTTGTGATAAACACTCGGAAATGAAGCAAATAAAAACTTTATTGAATTACATAATCATGCCAACGTTTCACCTAATATTTAGGCTTCTTCAGGGCTAAAAAGACATAAAAATTATAAAACTTTTTGGACATAACTTGGACATTATAAACTATTTTTTTGGAGAAGAAAAAATTGTATATAAACAAAAATAAAAGAAATTAATAAATTAAAAACTTACCTAAACTATTAAATATGCATTAAAACTAAATAAATTTCAAGAAGCATCCTGTAGGAAATATTATTATTATATTTTATTATATTATTATTACTTAAAGACTGTTTGTGAAAAAATGATAATATAATAAAATATTTAAAAGTCTCATTTTTTATGCGGCTGTAATGTCAGTTACTATGGAATTACCCCGAAGTATTTGCGTTAAACTCAAAAATTCCGCAAAAGTTACAATAATTGTCAAATTGAACATGTCAATGGGCCATCATTTGACGTCATATTGTCCATGATTGCCCAGAAACTACCCTCTTTAATCTAAATCGATTTTTTCGATACACAACATCATAAATCGCAATAATTAACAAAAAAATAAATAATTTAATTATTTACAGGAAAAGGCTTTCCCGTATTTTTAAAAAGTCCAAACGGGAAAAGAAAATAGACAAAACGAGTTTTTCGCAAAAATAAAAAAGAGGCGACAAATTGACGGCGTCTTTATAGTAAACAAATGACGAATTCTAACCTAAAATTCTACAAATCTGTTTTACTAACCTGAGACAATTAAGGCTTCGTTGGGACCAACTGTGTGAATATTCCCCATGATTCTCTACACAAATAGTCAATCACAAAAACTCGTAACTAACAAAAACCTCACAAAACTCACAAACCCGACTACTAGACACAAAAAAACGCCGCCGCTCCGATCTAAACACTCTTCGATTGATAATGCGCATGCGCCAATTTCAAAACATTTACTTTTTTTCAAAAAAATAGTTGTTTTTTGTGATCATAAACTATAAAATTTATAATATAAACAATTATTTAATTATTTACAATAAATAAACCAAAAATAAACCGTTTGTAGACATTTTATTAATTTTATCATCACATGACAGGATAATTATAAGCTAAGACATACGTTTTAGGCGTCGCGTGCGTCAAAAAATAAAGCCTAATCTCAACGTATGTCGCGTTCTTAGTGTAACTAGTTTTAGAAGTTTATAGAAGTGAAATACGTTTTTTAGTGTTTAATAAGTAAGTTTTTTACGTTATTTTATGTATTTTGATGGTATTTAACGTAAAAATATGTTTACATTATCTGTAGTCCTTTTTAATGTATGTATATAGTGGCTCGAAACAGGTTTTTGTGAAAATAGTGTTAACATAACCTTTGTTTATGCTAGAAAGCTGCATATTTAAGGATTTTTTGATCATAAACGGATGTTTTTATTCTAAATTCACAGTTTTGTATGATATTTTTAAGAAAAATGCCAAATATCAAATTTCCCTGGTGTATTTTTTTGCTTTCTTTTGCTTGGGCCAGCTTTTTAAAATAAGTGTTAATGTACCCCTACGTTCAGACCAAATTGTATTTGAAGTCCAATTTGAACGTTTTATCACTAGTCTAGGTAATACAACATTAAATATATGTACCTTATATAACATTACACAACTATAATTGCTACTAAGTTCACTCTTTGGTATAAAATACCTTAAAGGTCCCTGTAAGAGTTTAAATAAATAAATAAAAGGCGAGGGGTTTATTTATTGGACAATCCTTGTACACCTATCCAACAATCTTCTACAATCCTAGACAATTCTTTCTTCCACAGTCATCTACAACCCTTTACTATCTTCCGCAATCATCTGAAATCTTTTTACAATCTTCATTAAAATTTTGTACAATCTTCCACAATCTTCTCGACAATCTTTCACAATATTCCACAATCATTTAAATTTCACAATCCTTGTACACTTTTTAATCAATAAATAAACCCCTCGATAAAAGGATACTAAGTAACAGTTATTTTAAGTACATAACTACTTCTTAAATTGCTTTTAAAAATTGTATAGTCATGCTAGTGGCTTCTAGGCCTTCCATCATTATAGGGCAACATTCACTG
This sequence comes from Brachypterus glaber, assembly GCA_958510825.1. Classification (NCBI taxonomy): domain Eukaryota; kingdom Metazoa; phylum Arthropoda; class Insecta; order Coleoptera; family Kateretidae; genus Brachypterus; species Brachypterus glaber. The sequence goes on from OY294053.1 coordinate 5,161,552, forward strand.
TAGAACTTAAAACTTTAACCAGGCCCAGCAGAAGACAAAGATCCAGGCCAAATCTTAATCGGCACCCCCTATGCACCCAACTGCAAAAAAGTTGCAAAAGCAGCCATTTACTATGTTTTCCCCATGCCTAAAAAAATGAGGTCAACTCCCAACTTGTTGTCAAAAAGTCCAACCAGGTGATGGCCCGATCTTCCTGGCCCTCACTTTTATAGCTTCCTTCACAGCTGGATTAACACATTCGTGAATAACTTCTTACAATAAAAGAACCAGCAGTGCTAGACTAGCTCCCTGTTTCATTTCATGTTTAAACCGATAACTATCAAACATGTAATCGAGATTTACAGATTTTTCAAAAATAATTATTAAAAAAATTAAAGTTAAATTAAATTTTGTCAGTATCTCAAAACCATGTTTTATGACTTGGTGCTCTTTGCTTGTAAGCCTACGATTTATACAATAAAAACAGGAATTTCAAGAAATCTCCATAAATTTCTATAGTAGTTTTTAAAGAAGTTCCTCAAGTCTGTATGAGGGGGTTTATTTGTTGGACAATCCTTGTACACCTATCCAACAATCTTTTACAGTCCTTGAAAATTCCTTCTTCCACAATTATCTACAATCCTTGACAAACATCTACAATCTTTCACAGTCATCTGAAATCTTCCCATAATTTTGAACAATCTTCATTAAAATTTTGTACAATCTTTCACAATCATTGACAATCTTTCACAATCCTTTGATTCTCACAAACCTTGTACACTTTTTTTTCAATAAATAAACCCCTTGGGTATTGGAAAATCCTTGTACATCTATTCAACAATCTTCTACAATCCTTGACAGTCCCTAACAGTCTTCCACAATCATATAAAATCTTTCCACAATCTTTAACAATCTTCGAATTTTTTTTGTTATATTTTATGTACAAAATAATAGTAATTTAGATTGTCAAAGATTGTGGATTCCACAATGTGGAAGATTTTTGGGAATTTGAAAAATTTTCAGAGATTGTCAATGATTGTTGGGATTGTGTAAGATCATCAAGGACTGTAAAAGATTGTAGAAGATTGTTAGGTATTGTCAAGTATTGTGGAAGATTGTTAGGATTGTGAAAGATTGTCGAAGATTGTTGGGATTGTGAAAGTTTTACAAGGATTGTCAAAGATTGTGGAAGATTGTTAGGGATTGTCAAGGATTGTAGAAGATTGTTGGGATTGTGAAAGATTATCAAGGATTGTCAAAGATTGTGGAAGATTGTTAGGTATTGTCAAGTATTGTGGAAGATTGTTGAGATTGTCAAAGATTGTTGGGATTGTGAAAGTTTGTAAAGGATTGTCAAAGATTGTGGAAGATGGTTAGGAATTGTCAAGGATTGTACAAGACTGTTGCTGTTACAATATTTTATTATTGATGAATATTTTACGCCAAGGATTGTCAAAGATTGTGGAAGATTGTTAGGGATTGTCAAGGATTGTAGAAGATTCCTAATATTAATAAAATACCGAGTATAATACTAAAAATTTTAAAAAATATATTGGAAAATAATTCATTTGAATCTCGAGGGGGTTATTTATTAAAAAAAAGTGTACAAGGATTGTAAGGATCAAAGGATTGTGAAAGATTGTCAAAGATGGTCAAAAAGATTGTGAAAGATTGTATAAAATTTTAATGAAGATTTTTAAAGATTGTGGAAAGATTTCAGATGATTGTAATGATTGTGGAGGATTCTGGAGGTTTGTAGATGATTGTGGAATAAGAAATTGTCAAGGATTGCAAAAGATTGTTGGATAGGTGTACAAGGATTGTCCAATAAATAAACCCCTCGATAATTCTTGACAATCTTTCACAATCCCAACAATCATGCAAAATCTTTCACAATCCCAACAACCTTCCACAATCTCTGACAATCTTTCAAAATCCCAGCAATCTTTGAAAATCTTTCCTTTTAAACATTTTTTCAATAAACAAACCCCCACACTATCTAGAAACTAATTGTTTTGTATTTTAAGCAAAATGGGTGAAATCAGTGATCTTGACAGACAGATTGAACAATTGAAGCGCTGTGAAATCATAAAAGAATGTGAAGTAAAAGCCTTATGTGCTAAAGCACGAGAAATTTTAGTCGAGGAGAGTAATGTACAAAGAGTAGATTCCCCAGTCACAGTAAGTACAAATTTTTGCTTTAGTACGTCTATGGCTCACTGATATAACTAAAATAGGTTTTTATATACCAAGGGACTAAACTGGCTGTTTTAGTCCCGCTGCATTAGTGTTTCCTGAGCGAGCGTAGCGAGCGAGGGAAACAGAAATTCAAGGGACTAACAGCCAAGTTTAGTCCTGAGGTATATACACTATTTTTTACAGGACCAAACATAATTTAGGTAGGTAGATAAAATTAAAATTAAAAACCACGCGTCTAAAATCGGTTGTTTTATTTTCGTTTGGACTTTTTAAGATATTTTAAGTTATTTATAAATTGTTATAACAATGTTATTTTTAAAGGTTTTCTTCGTTAAAATCAAATAAATTGGTTTGAATCGCTAATTTATTACAAAACACCACCAAACCTAATTTTTGAACCAGCAAAGCACATAGTAAGTATAATATTTTAATATTATCAAGGTTGCCGTGATTTTTATTCCCTAGGGAGAAAAACGGCAAGTTGAGTCCCGAAAATGAAAGCGTAAAATTAGGTTTTAGTCTTGGTCGTGCAAAAAGATAATTTTTTCTCTTTACAATGATACCAAAAAGTTATAATTTATTTTCATTATCTCTTTAAAATAATATAAGCTTGTAAAATAATAAACATTAAGTGTTACTGCACGGACCTGACCTGTCTAGTTCGTTTGATGGCAGCAAACGCCTACACATAGGCGTGCGAGCATATTTCATATTATTTTTACAAACTTTTTTTTATTTTGAAGAGATAATAAAAATAAACATGAACTTTTTGGTATCATTGTAAAGAGAAAAAAATAATCTTTTTAATAATATTGACGAGCCATAGTCGTAATTAGGTAAAAATTCGAGTTAAAGCAAAACAAGTCTTTTTCCAAGTTTTGTTTTCGTGTAAAATTTAAAGTAAACATTTTTTTTAATGATTCGTATTTTTCTACCAATATTTGATCCAAAATGAATAGATTTGGTGACTTTTCAGATAAAAAATTCTAAAACAAAATTTTATTTTAAAAATGACAAAAGTTGTCAAGATTTGACAAAACCAACAGAATTTAATGAAAAATCCAAATATGTAAAAATATATAGGGTGTTTCATATAAAAATCAAAAGTAAGGGTCGTTTCCGCTTAAACCGGAAGTTAAAAAAAAATATGTTACGTGATATAATTTAAAATATAGTCTTATAGAACCGTGTAAATTTAATTTTTTTATCTCTAGGAATAAAAAAGTAATAGGGGGAGCCACCTTTGAAAAACTCTCGGTATAATGAAATGCGTAGCATTACGTATCTTTACAGCTTATTTATAATTTTTTTTAGGTATGTGGAGATATACATGGTCAGTTTTACGATTTAAAAGAACTGTTTAAAGTCGGAGGCGACGTCCCCGAAACTAACTATTTATTTATGGGCGATTTCGTTGACAGAGGATTTTACAGTGTCGAAACGTTCTTGCTTTTGTTGGCTCTAAAAGTAAGTAATAACTAGATGAAACATTGCAAGCACCCTGTCAAAACATCGGCACTATTGTACACTAGGGCCATCTAGTTTGCAAATTTCAAACTAGGTGTTTTGTTTGATTTTAAATTCTGTATCTTTAAAACATTATATTCTAGCAAAAAACTGTATATAACATTTTTTATAGGGCTTAAAAAGAGCTTTTATTTAAAATATAATTTGTTGAAATCGGGTTATAAATATGTGAGATATGCTAAAAAAACCTTTTACTGCTTTAAACGCCAATATCTCGAAAACAATGCGTTTTAGGAAAACGTTGTTTATAACATTTTTTGACCAATTTAAAATTATCTTTTATATAAGTGCTAAATTAACCAAATACAATAATAATTGCCTTAATTATAAACAAAAAACGCTAAAAATAGGAGTTTTACCATATTTTTACCCCCTTACCCCCAATCTTTTACCCCTAAAATCTAATCAGCTCTTCGGAATAGTATAAGAAACAATATGCAAAAAACCAAGTCGATATCTCATGTAGAAATGGAGTTAAAGAGTTTACACCCAGACAGACAGACGGACGCAAAATTTTTATTTACTGATTTCGACACAGAATTTAGACCATTCGTCGAGAAATGTGAAAAAAACGTGGTCAAAGATTTTGACTTTTCGACGATGTCAATACATCGGCACTAAGTGCCGATGTAATACAAGAACAAGATAAAACTAGGTAAGGTTTCAAAAAAATATCTTCACAACAAACATTTTTGTTGTATGACTAACATTAAAAGTTATCGAAAAAAGTAATATTTTTTGATTCACACCAATTTTTACCAAAAAACAATTACACCTGGAAACTTAGTGTGAAAAATACAGGGTGATCAGTAACTGCCATTCCAAACTTTAAGAGGTGATTCTACATCCAAAAATATGAAAAATAGTTTCTATAAAGGTTGGTCCGGAAATGAGCCCTAAGGGAGCTACGTCCCTTTGAAGATGACATATTAAATGGGGAATAAAAAAAAGCAGCAATAAAATTTTAATGCTGCAGGGCGATTCTTCATTTAAAACTGAGCAAAAAAGTATTATACACCAAAACACCTAAATTTAATATTAAAGGAGTAATAGCCTTTTAAAAAGTAACGTTTTTGGTGGCACAAAATGTTACTTCCTCTTAATTGCATTTTTTTTTTGAAAACGGTTTCTTCTACAGTGTTAACTATATGACATTTTTTATGTATTTTTACTCAAGGAATCTATACTTTTTACAAAAAATTCAAAAAAATTACACATAAAAAAGTTTGGTAAAAAAATGTGTTAAGCCTAATACATTTTTCCGTTTAGGGGCGCCTCTGGATAAATTCAAAAAAATAAATTAATATAAACTTATTGCCATTATTAATACTAGTATACATTCAAACGCTCGTTGCTCTAGCTCAAAGGGTACCAGAGTTATTAATTAAAAACCTTATTTTTATTACAATGTTAAAGGGCCGTAGTTGAGAATTTAATTTTATCCATCACCTTTTATTTTTAAATAAAAATCTATAATTTGCGAAAAATTATGTCACAAATATTAAGATTAAGTTTTCTTAATACTAAAATAATAGGTAGCCATGGCCTAAGTACGCCTATTAAAAATAAACAATTGCTAGTTTTACATTTCTTACAAACGTCAAAATGGACGCGGTGATGACAGAATTTTTAATAAAAACAGTATTTTATTCAAAAACTAAAGAAAATTTTGGGGTTTTCTTTAATTTTTATGGTTTAGTTAACGTGCTTCTATTTATAGAATAGTTATAATAATTAATAGGGTATGTAACTAATTTTGGGTGAGATCAAAAGCTGTACGTAAAAGAGTGGGTGAAAAATTTTTTAGTCACTAGTGGAAAAAAACTCACTTTTGACATTTAAAATAGTGCTCAAAACAAGTGTTTCTGTGAAGGTGTTGGATAAAAAATATTTTTGAAAAAAAAAATTAACTCCATTTCATTTCCAGGTTCGGTACCCCGACCGTATAACCCTCATCCGAGGGAACCACGAATCCCGTCAAATCACCCAAGTCTACGGCTTCTACGACGAGTGTCTACGAAAATACGGTTCAATAACAGTCTGGCGCTATTGCACCGAAATTTTCGACTATTTGTCCCTAAGCGCCATCATCGACGGTAAAATATTCTGCGTGCACGGTGGCTTGAGTCCTTCTATCCAAACACTTGACCAGATTCGAGTGATAGACAGAAAACAGGAAGTTCCGCACGATGGGCCGATGTGTGACTTACTTTGGAGCGACCCAGAAGGTAAAAAATATAATTTAATAAAAATATCATAGTAGAGGAAAGTGGGGGGGGGGGCAAATTCGCCCATAGCGAATAAATTCTACGTCTTTTTAAATGGTGTAGAAACATTCTTTTAGACATATTCCCTAACGAAAAATGCACGAAAACAATTTCCTTAAGCAAAATGTTTTTTTTAAATACAGTAAAAAAATTATGTATAATTCAACAAGCACGAATGGTATTTTGAAAGACTATTTTACAAACAAAATAAGGAAGTATATAATTTTACCATGTTTAATGTTGTTTAAACAACAATATTACTTCACAACTATAATTAAAAATTTAAATCTCAAATTTGCTGCGGTTTTTACAACCACGATGTTCATTTGTTCGCGAATGTTGTCAAGTCTAAACTTTGCTTGAGGGGTATTTTATGCTTAAGATTATTCCAATAAAATAGTTTTTATCATATATTTTAAATAAAGGTAATTGCTGTTTTTGTTTAAAAAGTTTAGTTTTCAACTGAAAATAAATAAAATAACAGGGGTTTTCACCTGTAAAAAAACAATTCGCCATCGGTTTCTAATAAAGTTTGGCAACGCTGTACTGGTGCCAGCGCAGTCATTTGATGTTTTGATTTCCTTTATTTAAAAGAACTAAATTATTTACTTTTTTAGGGTAAATATATTTTTAATAAATAAGTGTTTAAATTAGTTTTGAGTGGCCTGTTTTTTAATACCAATTCAATTAAATAAATTAAAATTTATGAATATCAGTGATTAAAAGCTTTTAAGATGGAAAGTGCATAAAGTATAATATATTATCTGAAATTAATTAGGGTTTATACCTAGGATGTTTTGGTAATAAAATAAGCATTTATATTGCTTATCAGTAAAAATAAATCAACTAAAGGTAAGTTTCATGAATTAAAAACACATTTTGTTAAAATATAACATTTATTAAGATGTCAGTAGCTGTCAGTTTCTTGTTTCCATAGTAACCAAGTGATAATTGCACATTTGCAAAAATTATGAGATTCTTTTGATATGATTGGGCAAAAAACTAAAAATGCAAGGTTTTGATTGGCCTATTTATTGTTTGTAAAATAGTCATGTAAATTTACTTTCCACTTTCTTAATAGGTCAACAGCGAATAAAAAAGTGTCTTGCTTTTTTGCACTCCGATAAAAACATAAAAAAGGGCAATTTTTGATTATTTTTTATTTATATTTTTATGTCAAAAAATACTATTCATGTGAGAAAGTATACTTTGGTTAGCAGCAGTATTTTTTTTTCAGACACCCAGGGATGGGGCGTGTCCCCCAGAGGGGCGGGCTATCTCTTCGGCTCGGACGTGGTGGCCCAGTTCAACGCCGCCAACGACATCGACATGATTTGTCGGGCGCATCAGCTCGTCATGGAAGGTTACAAGTGGCACTTTAACGAGACGGTGCTCACGGTGTGGTCCGCGCCGAATTATTGTTATAGGTAAGTTATATTTTAAATATAAGAAAGTAATACTTCCCAAGTGAAAATTTAACGTTATAGTGACGTTTTTCTAACTTTAGAAAATTTTATAAAAGTACGTTATAAAATATGTGCAAATGTCCCGCTTTTTAACGTTGGTTTAAGGTTAGTTAAAAACGTTTATCTAACCAAAATCTAACTTACTTGCTTTTAAATATCATATAAACCCACCACGCGCAGTTATAAATACACACCAATAAATATTGTAGGTAACCCTGGTAGAAAAGTACATAAATCTAACTTAACATAACATTAGATTAGTGACATTTTTATGTTTAGTCTCAAACGTTATACAAACACGTTATAAAATATATAAATCTAACCTTAAAAACTAACGTTTGACAAAAACGTTATAAAATACATAAATCTAACGTTAGTTTCCCAACTAAATTCTAACTTTTTTCTAACATTATTCTAACTTTAAGTATTTTTTTAATTTCCGTTATTAATACGTAAGCTATAGTAGAAAATACTCGTTTCAGACAACTATGTGTCTAGGTTTGATAATTATTTATTATTTCTATAAGTTTAAAAAAATATCCCCCAAAAGTCAAAATTATAGTAAGTCTGGCAACGCTGTACTATAATTGAAAAAATATCTTAAGATTCTGAATGTATAAATAAATATTAACTAACTAAATATAAAGTTTTTCTGAGAGGTAAACGTATTTATCGAAGTATTACACGAAAAATATTTAGGGCCACCTAAAAAGATGGATATTTTATAAATAAATGTAACGAAATTATGTTTAAAAATATTATGATTGCTAAAATATATTAAGATTTATTTATATGAATAAATTTGTTTCCAGCTGCCATTTTATGATTTTAGAAATTTCCTAGTTGGCCACGCCCCCTCCGAAAGTTAGAAATTAAACGTACTTATAACGTATTTCTAAATTAAAAATCTAACGTTAGATTAACGTTTGTAACTAACGTTTGATTCTAACGTTAAAAAGCGGGACATTTGCACATATTTTATAACGGACTTTTATACAGTTTTCTAACGCTAGAAAAACGTTATTCTAACGTTAAATTTCTACTAGGGAAGTATGATATATTAACTTGTCCTATATCTGTACAGATCTCATGAATTAAGAAAGTATGATTATTATTATTATTATTATAACAACGATTTTAATGTATAATTTTTAAATGGCCATAGCGGCCAAACGACACCATAAAATCGTAGGATCGTGAAAATTTCAGGATTTTTGGACATAGTTGACACATGCTTGTTCTCAGAATTTATTTTTGAATGTAAATATGTAAAAATATACAGGGTATTCCATTTAAAAATCGAAAGTTTTATTCATTTCCTGCGAAGTGAGGAGGATTGGTGTAGTGGTCTACCGCGTCTGTACAAGTCTACTAGCCAACTAGCGTGAGTTTGATTCTCACTGGCGCCGATTTGCCTTTTTCACTTAATTAATAATTGAAATTTGGTGAAGGCGTAAGTGAAGCGGACACTCCCTATAAAAACTGGTTCGAAAGTCAGTATAAGCCGGTGGTTCCCTCTACTACTAGCCCACACAAGTCCTGGACTTGGGGGATGCTTAATTAAGTAGAATAGTACGAGGTTAAAGAAACACGATTCGCTCACCGCAGTAATGAGAAGAATCTAGCACATGCGCACTGGTTTGCTTATGTTTGTTTTGAAGGATGTCAAAAGTGGCTTCCGTTTAGGCAGTTGTAGTTTTATGAAATAGTTTAATTTGAGTGGGGTTACGGTGCGCATCAGGTCCACAAAAATGAACTATATTTTTGCACTGATTTCTGGTTTTATTACTAAAACTTACTGTCTTGAATATAATTAGGTGCGAAAAATCCAGTTTTTTTGTTAGAATATATAGCAAAAGATTGTTAAAATACTCACGAATTTCTGTTTGATTTTTTTAATGGGGGGGTTGGTTTACGTTAACAATGGTTTGGTTTGGTAGTTTGCTGGTTTGGTGTTTTTTTTTTTAATGGGAGGCGTTGGTTTACGTTAATAATGGTTTGGTTTGGTAGTTTGCTGGTTTGGTGTTTTTTTTTAATACGATATTTCAGAATTTAGAAGGCGATATATTTTAAGAATCAAATGTTTATTAATGAATATTCCGCAATTTTTTTTTACGAAAATACTATTAAAAGCGAGTACTTTTAGCCAATTAAAAAAAAACTGTTAGCTCGCAAAGAAAAAAGTAGATATTTTTGTAAAATTCTGCAAAAGAATGTTACATAACCTTAAAATAATTTTTGGCATACGTCAAAACAAAAATAAGAAAATCAGTGCGCATGCGCTGGATTCTTCTCATTACTGCGGTGAGTGAATTGTAAAGAAACATGTAATTTAATGTAAACTCAAAGTTCCGAAAAATTTCTGTCAAAAAATCCTAAATTTCACGATCCTGCCTAAAAAAGTAAAAAAGTTAAGGGAGGTGAACTACCTTTCTCAAGCACCCGGTATAGAACTTTAAAATGACCTGTTGCAGCTGTACCTATACTATTTTTCCCCCGTTTTCTAGATGTGGTAATGTGGCAGCTATATTAGAACTAAACGAACACCTGCAACGGGATTTCACAATATTCGAGGCGGCGCCCCAGGAGACGCGGGGCCTCCCTTCGAAAAAGCCCCAAGCCGATTATTTCCTCTAGTTTTAATTTCCGAAAAGCCCCAACCGGACTTTTTCTAGGTTTTTTTTTAATAATTTAAGTTACTGAACAATGTGCACTCTTAGTAAAAAGAGTCGTATATGCATAATCGGACACGTCTCTACAGGGTGTTTTCTTATTTATCATTTTTATCTAAGACCAAATAATTCTACAACAAGTACTGACACTGACAAACAAAACTGTCCAATTTAAAAAGCAATGCGTTTTTTTGCGCTGTTGCCAAGCCGCATATAAGCAGCGTTCCCGATTAGCATTTAAATTCCTTAAAATGTAAGAAAATATTTTAAGCAGACAATTCGTCGTATGAGAACAACAAGGTTTCAACTGTATAAATTATAGATTTGAGTTATTATCAATTAAAACTTTAAAATCATGAAACCTACCTTATATTTCATAATTGAGTGGTGTATTATGCTGGGATGGGCTTATATTATGATAAATTAGTACCTATAATACACATGTTATTGATATTTTAAATATTAGCTAAAATAAATAATCAGTTGGAACTTCGATAACCCAAAAATCTATGAAAAGTAGTAGTACGACAGTGTTCTGACAGTGTTCTAACTGAGTTAGAACCGTTTTGCATTATATTCACGTGTTTTTTTGGCTGTTTGTTTTAATAATTTGTACATAAATTCAATATTTTCCATAAATTATTATTAATCATTATTAAAATTGATAATTAGTAGTTGTTTCGCAGAAGTATCATCAACCTCCATAATTTTGGTAAAAATCACAGGCCAAACTTTTTATGCATTAGTGACATCAATGTGACTTAATTTTCATTAACGGAGTACCTGAAAAGGTAAGAAATTCAAATTAAACTTTATTATCAGTTAGAACCTCGTTACACTAAAAAATTCTCAAAAAATGCAGATAAAACATGGTTGTATTGTAAATAAAATGGGCTATGTGCATAATATTTTTATTTTTTAAGTACAAAAAGGTAGTAAAAATCTCTATTCAAAAATGCAAAAAAGTGAGAACCTGAAAAAATGTTAGTTGAAACCTTGTTGTTCTGATACGACAAATTCGCAAAAAGTAAGGTTAATTGTCAAATGTTTATTGCGTCAGTATAAAATAACTCGATTCCAATTGGTTGGATCTTTTACAGAACGCAGCTATAAAACGAAATAATTGACACAGTCGATAAAAAAGAAAACTAGACTTTTTTCAAGTACGTAGAGCATAGGCCTTGTCAGTACTTGGTGTGAATAAGCTTCTTTTTTACTTCTGTTTTACAAATTATAGGTTACGTAATCATTTTTTTAATGTCTAAAAATTCTCTATTCAACAATACACGGTGTATTTGAAATAGAGTCCGAAATTTTAAGGGGTGATTCTACATCATAAAATATGAAAAAAAGTTCCTATAACCATATGTCTAAAAATGCGTCGTAAGAGAGCTGCGTCCCTTTGAAAGGAGCTAAAAAAATCGGTTTTTATTTAATAACTCAGGAACACTTTGAGATATAGCAACGAGGTTTTGCACGTGAACTAATCTTCAATAAAGCCCATCTTCGAATGTTATTTTTATGTACTTACTTTAACCAGGTGTGTGCGAAACGGGGGGGCCTTATCAGTTTTTTGCCTCAAACTTTTTTCTGTGTAACTTTTTTGTAATTTTATTTCTGGAATATGATTCATTAGGTCAAAATACATAAAAAAGGTTTCTTGTTGTAATACTGTAGGATTAACCGTTTTCGAGAAAAATTCATTTGAAGGTGAAATTTCACGGTTCGAGGACGAAAAATTAAATACTAAAATGTTGAAAACCAAAACTCTCTCGAAAAAATTATAAAAAAACTACACTGTAGAATAGAGAATTTTTAGGCATTAAAAAAATAATATAAATTCATACATTTCGTGAATAAGGTGTACATATAGGAAATATAGGACTCTTTAGACTACCAGGGCTGTAATGAGCATATTTTAGCGATGTTAAATTGTTTTTAAATAAAATCTTAGGCTTAGGCTCAAAATTGAATAATTTGTATATTGAAGAAATAAGTAGAGGTCGATTTTTTACGGTGCGGCATTATCTCCTATTTAATTTTAGGTACCAGTTATACCAATATACATTTATTCATATTGGCTTCCGTTTCATTCATTATCCAACCATAGAAAATTGGTAGCGCATGGGATACCAATTTTATACTGGGTGATCAGTAACTGGCATGTCAAAATTTAAGACAAAAATATTAAAAAAAAAAAAACCCCCAATGAACGAAGGTTTTTTGCCTCAAAAAAAAAAACAAAAACAAAAGTCTTGAAAATTGGTGTAGATGTAGTCTAGACCTTCTTGATGGATGTGATTTTAAGGTAAAGTTTTGCAGTTTTTTGAGGAAAAATACATGAAAAATGTCATATAGTGTAATACTGTAGGAGCAACCGTTAAAAAAAATGCAATTAAGCGGAAGTAACATTTTGTGTCACCAAAAATGTTACTTTTTAAAAGACTATTTCTCCTTGAACATTAAATTTAGGTGTTTCTGTAAGGAATACTTTTTTTCTTGGTTTTATATGAAGAATCACCCTGCAGCATTAAAATTTTGTTGGTGCCTTTATTGTTCCCCATTCAATATGTCCATCTTCGAAGGGCAGTAGCTTCCTCAGGGCGGATTTCCCGGCCAACCTTTATATAAACTTTTTTATATTTTTGGATGTAGAATCACCTCTTAAATTTGGTATGCCAGTTATTAATCACCCTGTAGAGTTGGTACAACTGGTTAGGGAACGTTCAAGTATTACGTAACGCTCCTAGGGGGGGGGGTCATTTTGGAGTGTTACGCCCATGTTAATGGTATAGGAAAATAGCGTTACAGCGGGGGGGGGGGTGGTGGTCCAAAATGATCAAAATTTGGGTTACGTAATACTTGAACGTTCCCTTAAATTAAATACGAGATAATATCGCATGGTAAAAAATCGACCTATAGATTAAGGTGTTATGTTATTTTTGCAAAAAAAAAACAGAAAATCGAATTTAAGGTCAAGAGTCGACGCGTGATAAGGGGGTAGGGGATATGAACCCACCATAATATCAACAGAGTGTCAAATAATCTTTATTCAATACAAGCACGTAGTCATATGGGGTACTTAGCCAAAAACAATAAAAAATCATTAAAAACTTACAATTTAGTTGTTTTGAACTTAAGATTAAAAAAAAAATGACTTTTAATTAACTAAATTTAAATAATGGCGAATGCGCGGATTACGTCCCTCCCCCCCTCAGACGATAATCCTGACCACGCCCTGGATTCAATGTCAAATTATTCTTTAGCCATTAAGGTGTGTAAAAATCAAATCTGCAGCTCATAGGGAGTCCCAGAGATATTAAATAAATACTCGATTTTCGACGTACTTTTAAGAGGGCTTTAGCTTCCTTAGGACTCATTTCCGGACCAAAATTAATGAGAACTGTTTTTTCTTTCTATATCTGTATTGCCCTGAATACATAACACCTTTGTTCATTTGTTTCGACAATTTTAAATAGTTAATAGTTTTTTAAAGATTTTTTAATGCTTTGACGTTTTTAATTCCAAATAAAAAACAAAGAAAAACTATGAAAGGAGCGTATCGGGTTTTGAGCTAAACGCGCAAATAAGATTTTGCACACATATAGTCTAAGAGCTGGTGACCATTTTTATTTCATTATTTGCTCCCAGCTGTATTTTATATATGTATAAGTACATTCAAATTAAGCTATTTGTCAATCGCCAAGTCCCAAATCGGGTTCCTTTGGGTGCTAGAAGCTCCAAAGAGGTGGTGAAATTGGGTATACGAAAAATACATTTTTAACTTACCTAGTCAAATACAGTTGAATCCGAAAAAAAAACAAGATTGAAAATTTAGTTGCGTAAATTCAATTACAATACACACAAAGCCGTTGTCATGTTGAGAATATTTGTCAAAATTACTTATAATAATTATAAAGTAATTAGAAATGCGTTAAGAAATGTTAAGAAATCTCAAACTATTAGTATATTGGAAGCAGGATGTAAGGAAGTGATTGTGGCTAGTGATCTCTATAGAGACCTTTAATTGTGGCAAGGTTATTTAGTGTTTCGGAGAGTTGTGTTAAGATCATAGAAAACTAATAATGGTTAAGATTGAAGAAAAAATAGATGGGGGAGGAAAGGGCGTGCAGACTCGGAAAGAAAGAAGATATCAAATTAAATACAGGATGAAAATTTACTTAATTATTTGAGAGAATACCATTTACAAGAAGCGGTGCATGCTATAAACAATACAAATTTTCCTGGGTTCCAAGATTAAAAAAAAAAACGAAAAAAAACCTCCGGAAAAACCCTTTTTTAAACGAAAATCATAATTTTCATAAATTATATGTTTGGTTAGTAGAGTTCAAATTTTTATTTTTTCATAAGATTTACTAAATATTGTGTTTTAATTTTTGATTTGATTAAATATTCTAAATGTCTTTTCAGTTTATTATTTATTATTATTATTTTTTTAATATTCGACATTAGTCGCATGCATTTTCTTTAATAAACTTTGAAAAAAATTGACAAATAATTGTCAAATTAATCTAACCTATTTCTTAAAATCTTACTTAAACTATAAAATAATTAGTAAAATTGACATTTTAGCATATTTAAATCTTGCGTTTTTTGTGAGTCCAACTGTCCATTATATTTATTATATTTAGTTTAGTCTATTTTTACAATTTTACACAATTATTCAGCAGGCCAAGGGGTAAAAACATACTTTAAAAAGTTCATTTGACATATGTCAATACTATAAAGTCTAAAGAATTTTCATTTAAATAAAATGTCATTTCATAAATTCTCATTTCTTTAAAAAATTGAGTATCACATATGTCAAAGGCACGTTTTAAAGACTGTTCTTACCCCTTGGCCCCAGAACTATTGTGTATTCTATGAAAATAGCTTAATCTGAATATACATAATAAATGTAATGTATATGACTAGGCAAGTTAAAAATAGAATTATTGGTAGCTCATTGCCACAGCTTTTGGAGCTTCTAGCACCACCCAAAGGAACCGGATCCGGTGCCTAGCAATTTGAAATTAGCTTAATTTGAATGTAGTTTAAGACATATCGCACCCGTTACAGAACAGTGTCATAACCAACGAACTAATAACTCTTCTCTCTAGAATAGGCATTTCATTTGTAAAAACTGACAAAAACGTAGCCAACATATACATTTGTCTGTCTCACTCGCACAGCTTTGTTCTAACAGAGACAACAATAACAGTTACTGGTAACTGTTATTGTTCAGGCCTGAATATACCTACTATTTGTTTACAAACAAACCGAGATGTTGGCGATACTTTATTTTAACGGTATGCGTATTCTAGAGAGAAGAGTTATTAGTTCGTTGGTCATAACCAGAGTTGATACTTTCATTACAATAACAGGGTCGGACAACAGGAATTTTAAATTATTTTTTATTTTTGGTGAGTTTGTTTAATACATACCCATGCCGAATAGGATTATATGTCTGTATACAGACATATAATCCTATTCGGCATGGGTATGTATTAAACAAACTCACCAAAAATAAAAAATAATTTAAAACTCCTGTTGTCCGACCCTGTTATTGTAATGAAAGTATCCACTCTGATTATGACACTGTTCTGTAACGGGTTCAGTACATAAAAAAGAGTCCAAATGGTCTCCAGCTCTCCGACTAATAGATTTATAAAAAATACTAACTTTCCCAAAATTTCAACACTTAAAATGGCCCACCCAGAACATACTTTTTTAATTTTTTTTTTAATTACAAATTCTTACATTACATAGAGGAATGCAGGATATGACAACATCGCAAGTAAGAGAGTTCGAAAGAAAGAGAGAAAGAATAAACCTCATTGGTGAATTAAAAATCTCGCTGTTGAGTGATGCGCTGTTGCCAAATTTGCGATAATTTAAATGGGTTTTTAAGAGTTTTTATTTATTTGATTAATATTATTAAATAAAACCTTGTTTTCATAGTTTGGCATTTTTTTTAAACAAAAAAAATATTTTTGTCATATAGCCCAAAATCTCCTATTAAACTGATATGCTCCTTTATATCTAAAACATCTTCATTGAACGTATTTTTTAATTGCGTTTTTGCAAATAGATTAAATAGTATAAACAACTCGTTTCATAATACTTTCTATCGCACTTTTCCCCGAATATCGATGGCTTAGTACTAATAGGTCATACCATAGAATTTTACACTGAAAAAATAAATAGTAAAATCAACTTTAGTTAACTTATATACTTAAATAAATGTATATTAAAGTACTAGTTTCATAAAATACGTTTTTAGCGCACGAGTACAAGTTTAGAAAACGAACCGCTTGCGGCGAGTTTTCTAAAGTACTAGTGCTCTAAAAACGTGTTATGAAACGAGTGCTTTATACAATTTTTTCTATTTTGCTCTAAAATTTAAAAAACTTACATTTAAATTGATTTAGGGATTTTTGTTTTGAGTTGGCATTACAGTTTACACTATGTTTAAAATTCTAAGAACAAATGATATTTTGATATATTTTACATTCATCTCTTCTTTTTCACTGCAATTAACCAGTCCACAATTTTAACACGGTAAAAAAAACCCAAACACAAAATTTTGTAAAAAATTAAACTTTAAATCGACATTGACATTTGCACGCAATACGTCAACAGATAGGCTTTTGTATGTTACCAACCCAACAGAAAAAAAAGTAGAGACCTCTTATGGGCCTATAAGAACACGCCAAATGCGTGTGATTATGAGCTTACACGAGTCGCAAAATAGAAAAATTAGTTTAGTGTTTGGAGCTATTTATTGATTTGACATTTTTTTTTTCTGTGTAATATTCTCAATTTTAATTTTTTTAATAAATAAATTGCATTATTGTATCGTTTATGTAAATAATCATATTTAAAATTAAATCTCTAAACGCAAAAAGCTCATTTGAAGAAATAATTTTAAATTGTTAGTAGTAGGTACTTACCGTCGATTTACCCTAACAATTTTTTTTTAATATTTAATGCATTTTCAGTATATATTTTCCATTGTCGCAATAACTTGTAAATGCTTATATCTACAGCCTTCAAATTCGACATGGATTTTACTTTGGCTTAGTTTACACCATGGGTACTATATTTTAAGTCCATGGACTTTTATCTGCCTATCTCTGTTTGCAAAATGCTATAAACCGAGATAAGTAGATAAAAAGTATATGGACTTAAAATATGGCACCCATGGTGTAAACTAAGCCTTTAAGTACTGTTGTAATATGTCCTAAACTTAAAGTCTCTAGTTTAAATCGTAAAAAAGTTATTGCGTAATACACAGTTTGTATTACAAAAAAGTTTTTAGTTTGGACTTTGTGAATACCAAATTTTACGTCTCTAGATACAGTTATTCCAGTTGTTTCAATGAATGCAAAAAAAAATACTGAAATCTCAGTATTTAAATTTTTGCTAGGGTAATAAATTCATTTTTAATATAAAATTTTAAGTTACTGTAACCTCTGCTATAATATATAAATTATGTACAGGGTTATATTTTTAAAATGGCACATTATCATCAAGTTATTAGACTGGTTTGAGGCAGCTCTCCATTTCACAATTTTCTTTCATTTCTCCAATATTAAAAAAAAACTTTTATCCAATACATACAGATAATAAGACAATTGCCAGCTTTATTTTAAATAGATAAACTCAATAATAACCCCCGCGTGGCTTTTACTTTATTGAGTGGATAATTACTTATTTTACCCAATCAACTGTCACTTGTCAAATTATTTTCTTGTAAATGTCATTAAAATTTTTAATAAAAATATGAATTCCTAAGCTATTTATTGGATAAAACCTTGTATGGCACTCATGGGTAAACCGATATTGCCCTCTCGAAAATACACCTGCTTGGAGACGACTCGCAGGTTAATTTTCTCATGGGCAATATCTTACTTTACCCACTAGTACCATAAATAACTATTAAACAATTTTTTTAAATGTTTTAATGAAAAATACTTTTATAAAAAAAATAAGGGAAGGTTTGTATTGTTGCCAGCATAATTATCTCTATCTAACGGTATTTAAATATACAGAGGATCCAATTTGAAATTAAACCTTCAGTTAAACTGAATTTAACTTTAAATATGCCACCTGGGTGCAGGCCTGTAGAGTTGAATGAAAGTAAGCTAAGTAACTCAGAAAAGCACATACAGAGCAGTCCAAAAGTCACCCCCCCCCTCTTAACTTTTGAACCAGTTGAGATATCGACTTCAAATTTGGAACTTTTAAATAAGACAACTTAAACTATCTTTTAGCATATATTTAATACCTTCAGCTCTTAAAATGTGGGCAGGGGGGCATGGGGGCACATTTTTTTAAATAGAAAGGGGGGTCGTGTAATACATCATTTTAAAGCTTATAAAATTCTCCAGTTAACTACATATTTTTAAATTAAAAAAAAAATGGGGTTGAAAATGGATATTAATGTCAAAATTCCTCTAAAAAAAACAAATAATTTTTTAAAAATGCCTAATTTCATCATAAAAAATGTTAATTATACTTTTAAACTAATTTTAGTTGACATAAATAAAAATTTATAAAAAAAACTTAAAAAATCGAATGTTTTAGCAGAAAAAATTGAAAAATCAAAACTTTAAAATGATGTATCACACGACCTCTCTTTTCCTTTAAAAAAATGTCCCCCTATGCCCCCCTGCCCACATTTTAAGAGCTGAAAATATCAAATATATGCTAAAAGATAGTTTAAGTTGTCTTATTTAAGAGTTCTAAATTTGAAGTAGATATCTCAATTCGTTCAAAAGTTAAAAGGGGTGGTGACTTTTGGACCGCACTGTATGTAAACCTTCATATAAAAAAAACAGATGTGCTGTACCATTTAAAAAAGTAACCCTGTATAGTAGGGTGGTCATAAAAATGTATTTTTTTTTTTGTTTCAAATTGTTTAAAAATGATCTGTACCAAATTTTAGGTCAATAGAAAAAAATATATTGTTTTAGATATTCTACAATTTTTTTTTTGCATTTTTTTTATAGGATGTACCATTTTTAAATTTATGGAGCACCCCAAAAAAGCTATTTTTAAGGACCACTCCACTGTATGGTTTATTTTATCGAGACCCGCAAAAATTAGAATTAAAAAAAAAAACTAATTTTTAAAGTAAATAAACTTGAAACTGTATTTCGCTAACTAAAAAACTATTCACGGCCGTGATTAATAGGCTTATAAACCACGGGTCTGTAAAAATAGACCGTTTAAACTTTAAACACCCGTGGATAAAGTATAGTATTCTACTCGCGTATAATAGGTATTAATCGTTCGGGTGATTACGCCACTCGCCTATCGGCTCGTGTCGCAAAAATCACGCTAATTGATTAATAGCAATTATTATATGCTCGTTGAATAATAGGTATACTATTTTTTGTTTGTTTTTAAAAATATTTCTTTTTTCGAATAAAGTTATTTTGAAAAATGTTTTTTTTTGTGTTTCAAGTAACTGCAAGAACAGCGACGACATGAAAGTCCAGTTAGTAATAGTTATTTATGGTACTAGTGGGTAAAGTAAGATATTGCCCATGAGAAAATTAACCTGCAAGGCGTTAGCCAAGCAGGTTAATTTTCGAGAGGGCAATATCGGTTTACCCATGAGTGTCATACAAGGTTTTATCCAATAAATAGCTTAGATATTCATATTTTTATTAAAAATTTTAATGACATTTACAAGAAAATAATTTGACAAGTGACAGTTGAGTGGGTAAAATAAATAATTATCCACTCAATAAAGTAAAAGCCACGCGGGGGTTATTATTGAGTTTATATATTTAAAATAAAGCTGGTAATTGTCTCATTATCTGTATGTATTGGATAAAATATATTTAAAATTGTCTATTTACTTTAAAAATTATAGGATATTCAACTTCAAGGTTTAGTAGAAATAAATACAAGAATCGCGCACGCGGCAGCTGGCGCGTGGTTTCATTGGTTAAAACAGTCAAATGTTGCGAGAGTAGAGATGTAGAAAATTAAACAGGTCAGTGTGTGAGTACTTGCGATGAAGCGTACAATGCATTGCAATGGATTGTTATATAGAAATATTTTGTTTCGAGTCCTACCTTGTCACTAAATCCGTGCGTTTGTTTACACTTACTGCATGTTGAAGTTGAATATACTATAGTTTTTAATTTCTAATTTTAGCGAGCCCCTGGTAAATGAATACCTCGATACGAGCTCTACTTATAACAAATAAATAATTTCCTGTAACTTTTTACTTTACAATTTATTGATTTCACACATATCCGTGGGTTTATTTGAACTACTCTTTATTTAATGTGTACAGTTATTTAATATTTCTTATATAAACTGCCAAAATAAATCAATTTTATATAAGCACTGTAGTATTCAGTTTTTTTTTTTTTTATTACCCTGTGTTACCTTTCCATAACATTATAAAGTGGGACATTTTGCATTTGTAAAAAATCATAATATTTAAGAACAAAAGCGTATTGTAAAAGACAATCTTTTTATGATATTTTTTCTTGGCTATTTTTTTATCAAAAGTGATATACACTTAGGAGCAAAAAAATCGATCCACCTAAAAAATTGCCATTTTTCAAATTCAAATATTTCGAAACTACTTTTGTTTTTATTTAGAAAAAACTAAAGATAATAAATAAAATTAGTTTTAATTTGGTTATGTCAGTTATCTAACAATTTTCCATAAGGGACTGCAAAAGTATTTTTGTATTAACAGCAACAAAAAATGTACAACTATGTTCTTGTCCCATCTTCTAGGACTTGCATGGTACGCCACTGCAACTGTTTATCAAATTGTTAAAGTCTTTCTTATTGCCGCAGTTTTAATGAATATTTTCTTTTTTTACTTCTGGTTTAGGGGATATCAGGATTTTCCTGAAAGTTGTAATTTTTTCAGTCAACTCAAAAAGTACTAAATCAGCAGTTTTTTATTTCAAGCTCATGTCTTTTACTTCTTCTACAGTTTCTTCATCCCGGGGAAACTTTTTATTGCTGTCTGACGGAGGCTTAACGGTGATTTCGCAGAAATGCCGCCAGACGGAGTGATCTATTTTTTCTTCTACTCAAGTTTTTCAAAACCAATTTATGTTTTTGATAAACTTGATAAGAAGAAAAACTTAGCTTGGTTAAGCTTCAAATGTAAAGCACAGCATCAATCAAATTCATGTAGTATACTTTCCGAGTTAACTGAAAAAATTACAACTTTCAGGAAAACCCTGATATCTCCTAAACCAGAAGTAAAAATACAAAAAAATTAAAAAAGAACATATTCATTAAAAGTGCTGCAATACAAGAGACCTAAACAATTTGATAAACAGTTGCAGTGGCTTACCATGCAAGTCCTAGAAGATGGGGCAAAAAACATAGTTGTACAATTTTTGTTGCTGTTAATATAAAAACAAAAGTAGAGAATGTTTAAGCAAACAAAGAATCAGTCAAATCCATTAAGTAGTTTTCGAAATATTTGAATTTAAAAAATGGCAATTTTTTGGGTGGATCAATTTTTTTGCTCTCAAGTGTAGTTTGAGCAAAAGTAAAATAAAATGTATATAAAAAAAAATTATTTTTATTTAATCATCAAAAATAATGTGTTTGTTTTTTTGAGGTGTGTCTTTTCTGCCAAATTTAATTCCATGTTTAACAAATCTAGTAGCTGCTGGTTGGTCAATTCTTGGTCGAATGGTTTTTCTTTCATGTGCCTAAAAAAAAATAAAAAATAAAATTTTTGACCACACCCATTTTTACCAAATGAGCCGAGAAATTTGGATAAGGAACCCGTGACAATACTTTAAAAACCTGTTCGAACATTTTTTTCTATTAGGGTAGCTTCTTACCTCTTTTGCTTTCAACATATATTCCTTAATCCTATTCAGCTGCGATTTGACTTCATTTTGATTAGGATCTTCACCTTTACATCTTAAAAACATCCAATATAATGTGTTTAAAGTATAGTCCAAGAATAAATCGTAATCAATTTTATCTTTCAACGATAATTTCGCATAATCTGCTTTTAAAAGGGTTTGTAATAAATTATCTATTTTATCAACACTGTTGTGGAAGTTTTCCAACTTTTGTTGGATACTTTTATCGTCTTTTAAATCGCCAAAATCCATTTTGAATCACAATTTTTTGAGGAGCGTTTAGATTTTTAGGTTAACTTAGGACCCATGAACTACTCCGTAGCCAAGAACTAGGAACTACTCCAAGTAGTCCACTCAAACATTCTAAAGAAAATTACCTTTGTGCTACAGAAGAAGAAGAAGTAGTATCATCGAATGAGTATTTCACTATGTGGAAGCGTTGTAAACTATTAAGGAGTAGTTCAAATGGACATATTAACTATTTAATGCTAGTAGAAGAAGAAGACAAAGGCAGGCGTTGTTTGTTTTCATGTTAAACTGACGTTTATTGTGTTTCAAAACCAAATTTCCATTTAGATATTTGGTAAAAAGTGTTAATTTTGAAAGAAAAATCATTGCGATGAGTGTAACGATAGAAAAAACTAAATATGAATGTGCACAATTACCTAAAAGATGGCAGAGAGAAGATGTTTTACGAAAAACTGGCATGACTGTGGGTAAAGTGGACCTATATTACAACAGACCGGCTCGAAATGATGCTTCTCTTGTGCCCCCAATTAGACAAACTGCTTCCATCTTTAAACAACCAGTGACTGTATATAAAACACAGGAGAGCAAGGTATTAAATACCGAAACTAAGATAATAACATTGAGGCATTTAACATGTTAAAAAATACAGAAAGTGTAGAAGTATTCTACACTTCTATTTATTCTCATTGGGTCCTGTCTTGTTTTCACTTTTCTTAACGTTTTGGTCCTTCCCAAGAAGCCATTTTATATTAAAGTTTTTATTAATGAGAATTTTTTGTCCTAGATGAGACCTAATCTGAAAAAAAAAACAGTTTGACACATACCAGTATAGCACTGTTAAGAAAGCAAAGGGGGGCCATATATTCTTTTAAAGATATAAAAAGGGTGTAAAAATATAGGTTTATTGTTCCTATTATGTAATAAGTTATATAATTACTAAAATGCGTGATTTTTTTTGACAAAATGTGAATTAAAAAAGAAATAAATCTGTTCATTTCAAAAGGGCTTTAAAGACCATTACATTTTGTATGATAGAAAAACCAAAAGTTACAAAACTCAAAACATAGTAAGTTTGTATCTCAAAGAATACAGTATAATTAAAAAAAGAAAAATACAGCTTTGCTTAATTGAGGAAATTAAGCATTTTTCATGTTTCCTGTAAAAAAATATTTTGGTTGTAAGTGGCCTTTTTGGAATGACAAGTTCAATTATGTCACTGACCCAGGGGGAGGGGGTCTAGCTAAAACTAATGATATTTTGTATATTTCTGTTGAACATGCAAGCTTTTATGGGCCCAGGATGCATGGTAACATAAACTTTTGGACATGGAAAAAAAATCCAGTTTTTAAATAGAAGCCATGTGAAAATTTTTACTGTTTTTAATCAAAATTAATGGAGAGCCCCAACACAAGCATATGCTTATTTGGGGCTCTCCATGACAAAGTATGTATGAAAACAATAATAAACTAGATAAAATGTTGCAAGATCCCTGTCAAAACATTGGAACTATTGTACACTAGAGCCATCTAGTTTGCAAATTTCAAACTAGGTGTTTTGTTTGATTTTAAATTCTGTATCTTTAAAACATTATATTCTAGCAAAAAACTGTATATAACATTTTTTATAGGGCTTAAAAAGAGCTTTTATTTAAAATATAATTTGTTGAAATCAGGTTATAAATATGTGAGATATGCTAAAAAAACCTTTTACTGCTTTAAACGCCAATATCTCGAAAACAATACGTTTTAGGAAAACGTTATAACATTTTTTGACCAATTTAAAATTATCTTTTATATAAGTGCTAAATTAACCAAATACAATAATAATTACCTTAATTTTAAACAAAAAACGCTAAAAATAGGAGTTTTACCCTATTTTTACCCCCTTACCCCCAATCGTTTACCCCCAAAATCTAATCAGCTCTTCGGAACAGTATAAGAAACAATATGCAAAAACCGCAAGTCGATATCTCATGTAGAAATGGAGTTAGAGAGTTTACACCCAGACAGACAGACAGACAGACAGACGAACGCAATTTTTTTTTACTGATTTCGACTCAGAATGGTCTAAAACGACGAGAAATGTGAAAAAAACGTCAAAGATTTTGACTTTTCGGCGAAGATTTCAATACATCGGCACTCTTAGTAGCACTAAGTTTTGATGTGATAAATAATAATAAATAAGAATAATAATATAAAATGTTCCTTTTATATGTGACAAAATAGGAACAATGGGGGAGGGGGTCTAAAAATAGCAAAAATTCAGTGGCATAATTGTTGAAAGTGATTTTTTTCTCTCAATATAAATTTCAATAACTGATACCCAGGTTTTGCCACCCAAAAAAAATATAATTTGCTTGATGTACTTATTTATATGTAGTGGTTTTTGTCTTTGTTTTTGGAAGGTGAAGAGTGATTATAAAAATGGAAACCAAGAAAAACCAAAACAGCTCATTTGGGAGAAAAGATTGGAAGGTTTGAGAGCTTGTGACTTGGATGGGACTGAATTTGATGCTATGGAGCTTCCAAAAGGTATAAACAGGGATGATGCTAAGGGTGGAGGCGCCTTTTAATCTTGGGTATATTTAGTAGGGAAAAAATAAAAAAAGTTAATTGAAAAAAAAAAATTCTAAAAATTGTTTTTTCTTTGGATAATTAACCTGTGGTCCAAAATTGAAGTCATTGGTTCAAAGCGTTCTTGAGTTATCTTAGTCACAAATTGCTGGAAATCATATTTTTTGAATATAAAATAAAAAGTAAAGTAAAAAGTTAAATTTAACAAATAAAAATCAGAAAGAATATCTTGAAATCAAATTTTGAAGGAAAAAATTATTTTCTTTTCACAAAACAAAAAGATTTCATTTTTACTGCAATTTTTTTCTGGTATTACCAGTAATAGTGGTCTAGTATAACCAGTATTATTGCAAGAAGTAATAGTTTTTACCCCCCTTGTCCCACCCCGGTTTTTATAAAAAAATAATACCCGCGGTGGCGGTGAAAATTTTATTAAAGAACTTCTTTTAAGTGGAATGATTTTTTTTATTTAATATGTATTACTTTTCCCAAGGAAAGTCTTGCGTTAGAAAAAAATAATTTTTTTTTTGCTTTTTTTACGTTTCTGAACGTTTTATATCCAAAAAAATGATTTCCGTCAAAAAAAAATTCTGTATGTATGTGTGTCCGGGAAATTTGTGACCACGATAACTCAAGAACGCTTCTGGCTAAGACTTCAAATTTGGACCACAGGTTAATTATCCAAACTTCTAGACTGGGATTGTTTTTCGTAAAAATCGGGTTGGGGTAAAAACATTTTTTTTTTAAAAACATTTTTTTCAATTTATTTTTCGTTTCACGAAAAAAGAAACTTTTTTAAATGAATTAAAATGGTTTTGATTTATTTTTTTAGGTTTAAAACCAGTAGGACCTCACGTAACAGAAGAAACTATTATACAGAGTGTCGCAACAGCCTTGCACGTGTCCACAACTCCTGTGACAGGTCAGACTGGCTCAAGATCTTCCCTCGAAAAAAATCCAGGTAATTATACACTTATTTAACGTTGTTTGGTTATTCAAAAAAAAAAAAAATTGTTCAAAATTGTTCTTTGGTAAAATTATTTTGTTGCTTTTTTGGGTCAGTTTTTTTAAATTTTTCATTTTGTTTAATTTTTTTTTCAATATTTTTTCTGGTAAAAATTTTTATTGGTAATAATTTGAACGAGAACTTTTTTGCCTTTTTTGTAAAATCATTTTTTGTTTAAAATCAAGTCAATTTTTTGTCAACATTATTTTTGTTTTCTACTTTTACTGTATAATAATTGTTTTATATTTTTCTACAAATAAAGCTTTTTTGGGCAAAATTTTTCTTAATTTTCTCATAATTCTTGTTTTATTTTTTTTTTGTTTTATCCAATTTTTTTGGGCATTTGCAGGGCACTATTCCTAAATAATACTTTGAAAAATTACAGGTGTTTTTCTGGACCCCAAACAGCCCCTTGTACAGTCAGTGAACATCTCAGATGAAGACATCAAAAGACAGGAAGACAGAGTAGCAACTGCCAGAAGAAAACTACAAGATGCTTTAAAATATTAACTGTAGAACTCTTAGATATAAGTTTTAATGATTTTTTTACCCCAAGGGCTGTCCATAAATGATGTGACACTATTTTTTGTCTTTTTATATAACATTTGGATATAAAACATTTATACCTTTAATAATGATAATTGCACAGGCCCACAAAAAAAAAACAAATTTGGTCTGTGTCATGGGTAGGACTATGATATCCCTATGTATTTTCCAAGGGCGTAGATGAGGGGGGGGTTAATGGGGGTAATTACCCCCATTACCCCCCCGCGTGGGCGCCAATTTAGTTTTGCAGGGCGCCAAGTTTGGTAGAAACCCTCAGGGACACAGTTTTTTTTCTTGTTGGTATTTTTTTGGGCGCCAAGTTTGGTAGAAACCGTCAGGGACAAAGCTTTTGTCTTAGGGTATTTTTTGGGCGCCGTCATTTTTTTTGTAGGGGCGCCACGTTTGGTAGAAACCGTCAGGAACAAAGCTTTTTTTCTTGATGGCGTTTTTTGGGGGGCAATTTTTTTTTGTAGGCGCACAAAGCTTTATTTTAGGGTGTTTTTTCTTTTGCTAGGGGCGCCAAATTTGAGGCGTGAAAGGCCGGTCCTGGGTATTACCCCCCCCCCCCCCCCATAGAAGAAAAAGATGTACGCCCTTGGTATTTTCGCCCGCTGAACTCTGAACTGAACTCAGTTTAAACCCTACACGTCTGGATCTTTCTCTACAGCCGCACTTGCTACGAAACGGAGAAAAAGTTACCAAAATTATGTTATTGTGTATTCAACTTTAAATGATAAGTATGACATAAAAAATGTTCTTTTAATTTTTTAATAATAAAAAATTCTTCAATGGAAAATAAAATTGGCTTTTATATTCTTCAAATAAAAATATTAAAGATTTTTATTTCTAAATGCTACAAACAAAACAATCCTTAGAAAAGTCCTGTTTCTAATATCAAACTGTCTTGACTGAAGTCAGTCACGTGTTTTTTTTGTAAAAGGTCAAGTCTTTTAAAAGATTTAGTTTTACTAATTATTAAAAAAAAAAAGTTACATGGTTAAATAGAGAATGTTAAGCTCTTTAAAATGACGTATCACAAGACCTAGGGTGCCATTTAAAATATTGCCCCCCTAGGGTCGCCTTACCAAATAAAAAATTGAAAAATATGACAAATAATAGTTTTTGTTGTGTGATATGCATATTTCAAATTTAAAGTTTATATCTCATCCTGTTAAAAAGTTACGGAGGGTGTACCATTTAAAAGAAAAACCCTGTGTACGTTTTAAGGAATATTCACCAGCATGGTGCTGCAGGCAGGACAAAGAAACTACCTTTTATCTTGTATAAGTTTTATTATATACAGGGTGACCCATAACTGGCATGCCAAAATTTAAGAGGTGATTCTAGATCCAAAAATATAAAAAAAGTTCCTATAAAGGTTGGTCCGGAAATGAGCCCTAAGGGATCTGGGGCCCTTTAAAATTGTAATAAAAATAAGGTTTTTAATTAATAACTCGGGTACCGTTTAAGCTAGAGCGGCGAGCTTTTGCATGTATACTAGTATTAATAAGGGAAATAAGTTTATGTTAATTTATTTTTTTAATTTATCCAGAGGCGTGCCCAGACGGACAAAATATATGAGGCTTAAAACATTTTTGCCCCAAACTTTTCTATGTGTATGTTTTTTGGATTTGTTGTAAAAAATATAGATTTCTAGAGTAAAAATACATATAAAATATCATATAGTGTAACACTGTAGGAGCAACCGTTATCAAAAAAAAATGCAATTAAGAGGAAGTAACATTTTGTGCCACCAAAAACGTTACTTTTTAAAAGGCTATTACTCCTTTAATATTAAATTTAAGTGTTTTGGTGTATAATACTTTTTTGCTCAGTTTTAAATGAAGAATCACCCTGCAGCATTAAAATTTTATTGGTGCTTTTTTTTGTTCCCCATTCAATACGTCATCTTCGAAAGGCCGTAGCTCCCTTAGGGCTCATTTCCGGACCAACCTTTATAGAAACTTTTTTTCATATTTTTGGATGTAGAATCACCTCTTAAATTTCGGTACGCGATTTCTGGAACAGGCTGTATATTACACAATTTTAAAATTATTTTATTAATAGAATAAAATTGGGCATGAATTGTAATTATAAATAAGGGAACGTTCAAGTATTACGTCCAAAATGATCAAAATTTGCATTATGTAATACTTGAATATTCCCTAAATTATAATTAACATTTTACGTAGGAACTAAGAACACTATGGTCTGTTTCATCAAGCAAAAAGTAAATAAAAAATCGCGCAGTAAATATTTTTAAAACAGGTTTGAAAAGTATATGTTTGTATATAGAATATAGTTATCTTTTATAAAATAAACTACGCAGTATATTCGCACATCCAATATTCGAATCTGTTTTGAAAATATTCACTGTGCGATTTTTAATTTACTATCTTGCTTGATGAAACAGACCATAGATCGGTAGCGCTAGACAGGGCCGTACTTAAGGGGGGGCGGGGGGAGTGTCCCCCCACCCATCTTGAATAGTTATATTTCATTAATCCAAAACAGAAGTTGTATATTTTATGGAGGTGATGACCTTTTTTTTTAGTATTTTTTTTTCTCAAGGAAAAAAATTGTAACTATTTTTAGGCTAAAAAAAGTTGTAATTTTTGACCTCCCCCCCACAAAATCTTCTTTGCTACGACCCTGGCTACAGATACAGTGTTCTAGAACCACTACTAAAATTAAATATCGTTAAAATCTAACACGTCAAATCGATAAAAAAACTAATAAAAAACTGTAGGAAGTTTTTTCATTGTTAAACAAAATTTTAGTCACTAGAAATTCGTCTTAAATATCTATGTTCTTGAAATCATAATTTTTACATGTAGATAATATGTATTTACAAAAAGATTATTGTGTTTATTTAGTGAATATTATTTACTGTAAACCTCTACTTGTAAATCTTAACTACTTGTGTAAACATTATCTACATGTAAATTTACATATTATCTGCTAATATTTTTTGTATTTACTTGTAAATTTACATATTATCTGTTAATATTTTGTGTATTTACTTGTAAATAATTTATATGTATGTAGATAATATATTTTAAATATATTTACTTATAAATAATCATGTAGATAATCTTTACAAAAAAAAACACATACCTATAAATCTTATCTACTTGTGATAATATGTAAATATTAATATGTAAATCTTATAAGATATATCTATGTGTAAACACTATCTACAAGTAAATATAAAGAATATTTACAACTAGATAACACAGACCCACAAAAAAATAAACGTAATTATAGGCATTTTAGTTCTAGACATTCTGATTAAGTGTTCAAGGTCACAACTTCCAAAATTCAATAGTTTAGATGCTAGAGAATTTTAAAGATTCTTTTTCAGTTTTTTGAAAAAGTTTATGGGGCCAGCAAGCTTTTTTACTGTAAAATTCGTTATCAGAAGGCAAAAATACCTAAGAAAAATATAGACTGATTTTAATTTTAAAAAAGTAACCCACTTTATTTTTTTTGTGGGCCTAAGTAATATTTACATGTAGATGTTCTCTGTGAATCTTATTGACTTGTAATATTATCTATCTGTAAATCCTATTATATTATATTAGGTAATATTTATATTAATATACACGGTGTGAAATAGGGTCGGAAATTTTAACAGATGGTTTTACATCATAAAAAATGACAAAAAGTTCCTATAGACATATGTCTAAAAATGCGTCATAAGGGAGCTACGCCCCTTTGAAAGTGGCTAAAAAAATCGGTTTTTATTTAATAACTCAGGAACCCTTTGAGATATATTAACGAGGTTTTGCACGTGAATTAATCCTAATAAGGCCCATCTTTGTATGTAATTTTCACGTACTTATTTAAACCAGGGGTGTGCGAAACGGGGGGGCTTATCAGTTTTTTGTCCCAAACTTTTTTCTGTGTAACTTTTTTGCAGTTTTATTTTTGAAATATGATTCCCCAGGTCCAAATACATAAAAAGGTACTCTTGTTGTAATACTGTAGGATTAACCGTTTTCGAGAAAAATTCATTTGAAGGTTCGAGGACGAAAAATTAAATACTAAAATGTTGAAAACCAAAATTTTAATGATGCAGGGCGAATGTACATTAAAAACTAAGAAAAAAACCTCATATACAGGTACTTCCAAAAATGAATCCTAATGGAGCTATGGTCTCCTAAATAAGCACCATTTTTAAAGGGCTATGGTAGCTTTAAAAGCGTTTTTTCGACCTACATGTATGGAAACTTTTTTTCTTAGCTTTTGATGTAGAATAACATTGCATCATTAAAATTTTGGTTTTCGACATTTTAGTATTTAATTTTTCGTCCTCGAACAGTGAAATTTCACCTTCAAATTAACTTTTCTCGAAAACGGTTAATCCTACAGTATTATAACAAGAGTACCTTTTTTATGTATTTTGACCTGAGGAATCATATTTTAAAAATAAAATTGCAAAAAAGTTACACAGAAAAAAGTTTGGGACAAAAAACTGATAAGGACCCCCCTTTTCGCACACCCCTGGTTTAAATAAGTACGTGAAAATTACATACAAAGATGGGCCTTATTAGGATTAATTCACGTGCAAAACCTCGTTAATATATCTCAAAGGGTTCCTGAGTTATTAAATAAAAACCGATTTTTTTAGCCAATTTCAAAGGGGCGTAGCTCCCTTATGACGCATTTTTAGACATATGTTTATAGGAACTTTTTGTCATTTTTTATCATGTAGAATCACCTGTTAAAATTTCCGACCCTATTTCAAATACACCCTGTATAATATTCATAAGCCCATAAGATTTAAATGATATAATTTATAAGTATACAATGTCATGTAGATAATATTTACACAAAGGAAAATATCTAAAAATTTTCATGTAAATTTTATAATCTGCACAAAGCATATTTTTCATTAACCTTCATTAAAGAAAGGTAGGTATTAACCTTTATTAAATGAAGGTGTTATTGGGCACAAAGGTAGAAAACTGTGTTATTTGGGCCATAAAATATTTTCTGTAAATCTTATCTACTTGTAAATATTTATATTTACATGTAGATAGACATAGGTAGTACTTATGTATTTACATGTAAATAAATTAAAATCTGCATGAAGCTTGTGGTAATGGAGATAGTATTATATTTACTATAAATCTTATCTAGATGTGGATTATATTTTGTAATTATCTGCATGTATGCATGCATTTACACAATTCTTACATGTAGATAATTTTTACATATAAATAAATTTAAACCTGCACAAAGCTTGTGATAATGGAGATAGTATTACATTTACTATAAATCTTGTCTATATGTAGATTATATTTTGTAATTATCTGCATGTATGGATGCATTTACACAATTCTTACATGTAGATAATTTTTACATGTAAATAAATTGAAACCTGCACAAAGCTTGTGATAGTGAAGATATTATTGGACCATAACCTTGAGAATTATCATATAGTTCAAACAATGGAGCAGCAACTAGCTTGTAGTTTTTGGGCACAGCAAAAAGTGCCTTTTCTTGAAGCTGTACAAGAAACAGTCTTTTATGTTCTTTTGGCTTCGTGATATGAGGTGGAATGTAAGGGTATTGTGGGGGCTCAAAATTAGGTCTCCACCAGTTTCCGATTATATCTTCGATTAACCAGTCTTGCTTGACCCCATCTAATCTCCCAAGTGTTTCTGTCAGAAGTCTCTTAAGA
The DNA here is from genome assembly GCA_958510825.1 of Brachypterus glaber. Classification (NCBI taxonomy): domain Eukaryota; kingdom Metazoa; phylum Arthropoda; class Insecta; order Coleoptera; family Kateretidae; genus Brachypterus; species Brachypterus glaber. Next base: position 5,193,598 of record OY294053.1, read on the forward strand.
CCTTCAACTTCGTCCTCTCCCGGGTTCAATTCACCTCCTGGAAGTTTGAAGAAAGTTGTGCCCAATTGTAAAAGCAAAACGTGGGGCAAACCATGCTCATGCACTAAAAGAACTCCTTCTACACTGCGTCTTTGTCCTATTCTTTCAAATTCGTCTCTCATTCTCTGGAACCTTGCAGGTACACTTGGGTCCTTTTCAAACAAAGGTTCTTTGGTGCCAAATATGTAGTTTGTCAATGGGTACAAGTTTATTATTCTGTTTATGGCTGCGGAAGAGACTGAATATTTGCTTTCGAACATGTGTGCGTTTGGGGGGATAACAGGGGGCGCGTTTTGGCTATTTCGTCGGGGCCAACCCGTGCTGCCGGTTGTATTAGCCGGTATTCTAGCGGCCATGTTATTTTGCTGCTGTTGTTTAACTTGGGCGGAGTTCATTGCCATTTTTAAGGTTTATTTTTATACCTTTTGCACAACACAATAAACGATTCTACACTTCAGCTTTTAAACTAGGTACCATACAAGGTATTTATTACACAAAACAGAATAATCGATAACAAAAGTAATTACAAATGATGCTTAACTATGGTCGAGTTTCTTCTTCTTCTTCTTCCTCCCATGGAAAGAGCACTTCGTTATGTGGATCTGTTCACAACAGTCACTCTATCTAGCGGCGGTTATAGGGTCACTTGCACCAATGATGGTTTAACTTTAAACTTGGATTAAATTGACGGCCGACCAATCAGAACGCAGCATTTTTAACTTAAACTTGGTTTAGCTGAGATAATAAATAAATAACTTTAAGCTTCTATTAAATTGCAGGCAGGCAGTTTTTTGAGGTGGACATTGAGAGGATATCCGGGGGATATTGTGTGCTGTATGGGAATAACCGGTTGACTAAAAAAAACGGTCCTCACCTACCTCTAAAAAGAGTGTTACTCCTCGGATTTGACCACATCAGGTAACCGGTTAAAATCCAACAATAACCGGTTTTCTAAATACTAACCGGTAAAAAAAAACGGTTTCGCAGTAACCGGTTATGATTGTAAACCGGGCACGAGTATTTCATCCCTAATAATAACTTAAAGAAAAGTGTGGTTATGTTTCTGAGAAGACTCAAATTTTAAATATATTTGTTTATAATGGCCTCAAAGGAACATATAGCTTTATCCGATTTTATTAAATCTATTCATCAAACATTAAGAGACGAGGCCAAAATACTGGGGACAGAAAAAGCCTGGGAAATTCACTGTTCTAAACAAGGAAACCTGGAAAAATACGCGTCTGCTATGAAAGAGCTGTCATGTTACCATTGGGAAAGCAACTATAAAAACAATTCTAAAGCAATTTCTAGAAATACGTGGGTATATGAGTATTGCAAGTTCTATTTTGGTATAGAAATATATCGACAAAGACAAAAAGAACAAGAAATAGCTGAGAAAATTGGAATTAATGCAAAAAAGATTTCAAGGTATGTTTTACATTAAATCTTGTGGTTTTACATTACAGAGAAGTCAATAGACAAAATTCTGTGTTCATAAAAACGAATAGTTCACAAATACGCATGTTCACATTGTCAAGCTTACACTGTATTGCTTTTTCATGTTACTCAAGTCGAGACAGACAGACACTACATTTTGTATGCAAAAAAGCTGATTTCTGCTATCTGTTGAGTTACTTGTTTTATGTAACAAAAGCTGATTTCTGTTAGGTATTTTTTTTATGTTACTTAAGACAGTGACACTATTTTATATGAAAAAAGCTCAGGGCTCCCATTTATCCTTAAAAATCCTTAAATTGGAAAACTGGTCCCTGAAAAGGGCAATTAGTCCTTAAAATCTTTAAAAATCCTAAAATCTGGCCCTTTGTTGAAGTCTTATTCTTTCTTTCTTTTTATGTATTCTAGTGATATTACTGATTTTTCTTTTTTCATTAAACAGGGTTCCCATCAGTCTGGGAAATGGAAATTGAAACCTGAAAGTCAGGAAATTTTGCCATTTTTTTCAAAAAAATCAGGGGAAATAACAAATTTTTATAAAATATCAGGGATATTTAATTTTTTTTTAATTATTGAAAATTTTATTTTATAAATCTTATGCTGTTTAATAGTTGGCAAAAAACTTCGCCTGCAGAATAAATGCAAAATGTCTAACTTTTCTTTTTCAATGTCACGTCTTAGGAATATTTTCAAACTAATGTTTAATAATTATTGCCAGTTCTGGTATTTCTTAGCCAATTTTAGTAAAAATTGCCTGCGGGGCGCCATTTTTGCATTTTAACGAATTTTTTTAAATACTTGCAAAAATTTTCACCTGCGGCGCCGGATTTTCTATTCAGTAACTAATTTTAAAAAATAACTGCGGCACTATATTTGCACTTTTTACCAACTTTTCCCATAAAAAAAATAACCAACCTGATTTTTTTTTCCAAATTTTTGCTATGGCGCCAGATTTGATGTTGAAACATCATGTTTCTTAACAAAGAATAATTGCGAAAAAAATTTCAGCAGTGCCCAATTTTTAACCAATTTTTAAGAATATTTGCAAAAAAAATTGCCTGCGGCACCGGATTTTCTGTTTCCCAACTAATTTTAAAAAATTATTATAAAAGTTCCCGTTTTTGGTATTTCCTTGCCAATTTTAAATATAAATTTCGATAAAAACTGCCTGCTGTGCGATATTTGCATTTTTAACGCATTTTTCAGTATATTCTCAAAAAAATCCGCCTGCGACGCCGGACTTACTATTTACTTACTAACTTTTATTAACAATTGTAAAAAAAATTACCTGCGGCACCATGTTTGCACTTTTTACCAATTTTTAAAATGTTTGCAAAAAATCGCCTAGTTTTTAACCAACTTTTTCCTAAATTTTTGCTGTGCCCCCAGATTTAATATTTCCTAACCAATTTTTAAGAATACCTAAATCCAAAAAAATGCAGTGCCACATTTTAACTAATTATTGCAAAAAATTTCACCTGCGGCGTCGGTTTTACTATTTTCCAAAAAGTTTTTTAAGTGTAATTATAATTAAAAAAATTACTGCGCGCTACATTTGCATTTTTTAACAAAATTTTAAAAATATTTTCAAAAATGTTTCCTGTGGTTTTGGTACTTCTTATTTTTGAGAAAAATTTCAACAAAAACTGCCTTTTTTCAATTTTTAACGAAATTTTGAGAAAATTTGCATAAATGTTCGCCTTTGACCAAAGAGCTTTTACCTCAAGAAGGGACATGATGAAATCTACCGTATGCTTTGTTTGAAGCGTGAACCAACTACGGTGAGGGGCTGGTGGGGAGTGACTATTGTTTACACTTAGTACGCGTAAAGAGAGAGAAAGAATGTGTAAACTCACAGTCTAATGTCGTAAAATGACTGACAGGGGTACAGTGTTGCCGATTGTAAACATATACTTTGGATATTTTATTGTAAATTTTAAGATACATTAGTTCTGTATGAGTTTTATATGAACTAGTAGTTTAATTTTAATAGATTTAAATATACTATATTAATAAACATAATTATAGTATACACAATAAAGTTTTTTACATTTTTAATTTAAGTATAACGATTTGAATTCATGATAAGGTGGAAACTACGCGACATCGCTACTAGGTAGCCTGAAAGTCGACTAGCGACATTACATTTTACACCACAAAGCTGTATCGCGTTTCTGTTAGTAAATAGACAAACAAAAAGATGACACCTTCATAAACATTGGTCTGAAATTACTTCTTGAGGTAAAAGTTCTTTGCCTTTGACGGATTTGTTATCTTCTAAATAATTTTTAATATTTATTGTAACTTTTTTTTACTGCGGAAAAATATTTGCATTTTTTGACAGTTTTTAAGAATTCAATTTTTTTTTATTCATTCCTGCCTTATCAAAATATTTCTTTTAGATTAACCATTAAAAACAAGATAAAATTATTAGATGTTGGAAGCTGCTACAATCCTTTCAACGAATTTGACTGTTTTGAGGTGACCCCAATTGACATCGCCCCAGCCAACAAAATGGTTTATAAATGCGATTTTCTGAACCTAGAAATCAAAAACTCGCCCCCAAAAATTAAAAACTCGACCCCAGAAAATGAAAACTCGGCACCAAAAAATGAAAACTCGGCACCAGCAAATGAAAACTCGGCCCCAAAAAATGAAAACTCGGCTTCCAAAATTGAAAACTCGGCCCCAAAAATTGAAAATTTGGACCCAAAAAATGAAAACTCGGCTTCCAAAATTGAAAACTCGGCACCAAAAATTGAAAACTCGGTCCCAAAAGATGAAATCTCGGACCCAAAAATTGAAAACTCGGTCCCAAAAAATGAATACTCGGTCCCAAAAAATGAAAACTCGGTCCCAAAAAATGAAAACTCGGTCCCGAAAAATGAAAACTCGGACCCAAAAATTGAAAACTCGGTCCCAAAAGATGAAATCTCGGACCCAAAAATTGAAAACTCGGTCCCAAAAAATGAAAACTCGGCTTCCAAAATTGAAAACTCCGGCCCAAAAATTGAAAACTCGGTCCCAAAAAATGAAAACTCGGCTTCCAAAATTGAAAACTCGGCACCAAAAATTGAAAACTCGGTCCCAAAAGATGAAATCTCGAACCCAAAAATTGAAAACTCGGTCCCAAAAAATGAAAACTCGGTCCCAAAAAATGAAAACTCGGTCCCAAAAAATGAAAACTCGGTCCCAAAAATTGAAAACTCGGCCCCAAAAATTGAAAACTCGGCTTCCAAAATTGAAAACTCGGCACCAAAAATTGAAAACTCTGTCCCAAAAAATGAAAACTCGGCACCAGAAAATGAAAACTTTGCCCCAAAAAATGAAAACTCGGCTTCCAAAATTGAAAACACGGCACCAAAAATTGAAAACTCGGCCCCAAAAAATGAAAACTCGGCCCCAAAAAATGAAATCTCGGACCTAAAAATTGAAAACTTGGCCCCAGAAATTGAAAACCATGAAATAAGAAGCCTAATTGAAAGTACTTATGATGTTGTAGTATTTAGTTTGTTACTGGAGTACCTGCCCTCCCCAAATTTAAGAATGACGTGCTGTGAACAAGCTTTAAAATTATTAAAAACAGAGGGAGTTTTGATAATAATTACTCCAGACTCGAAACATGTGGGGGCTAATGCCCAAATTATAAAATCATGGAGATATGTTTTGGGTAATTTAGGATTTTCAAGAATCAAATATGAAAAGTTACCGTACCTGCATTGTATGACATTCAGAAAATGTTTAGACCCAAAAATCAGTCAACGATGGGTGGAATTGCATAAAAAGGAACAAGTGTACGAAGAGATGTTTATTCCGCAAGACTTTCAAGAAAAGGTAGAAAAAATAGAGTATAGTAAATCTGAAAAATGTAATGTTGAAGATTTTTGTGAATTACCTCAAATGATTGGCTAAATATTTTTTAAGCTCTAGTTCTTTTTCAAAGGACCAAAAATAGAATATTGGAACATCCTGGCTTGTTGACAACATCTTATACACAATCTTCCTATATTTTTGGTGAGTTCTATAGAATCTGCTACAAAACCCCTAATAGCACACTTTGTTGTGAGAATATGCTTAGAACATTCCAAGAAGGAAAGAATATTTTTAGAACATCTGTACTATCAGGGCCCGAAACGCATGGTTTCTTTTAGCGCCGCTGCATACACGAAAAGGGTTATACCTTATTTATGAGCGCGCAATACTTGAGCTCAAGTACCATTAAACAGGTACCATCGAACTAATAACTCTTCTTTCTAGAATACGCATACCGTTAAAATAAAGTATCGCCAACATCTCGGTTTGTTTGTAAACAAATAGTAGGTATATTCAGGCCTGAACAATAACAATTACCAGTAACTGGTATTGTTCTCTGTTAGAACAAAGATGTGCGAGTAAGACAGACGAATGTTTATGTTGCCGACGTTTTTGTCAGTTTTAACGAATGAAATGCCTATTCTAGAGAGAAGAGTTATTAGTTCGTTTGATACCCAATCTAGACTAACTCTTTTTATCAAGAAATGGTTGAAAAAATCTCATATATTTTTTATTTCCCAAAATTCGTTTTTTTAATTAAAAAAAAATAGTTTTGGCCCCTTTACCCCACCCCGATTTTTACGAAAAATAATCCCACCCGAGAACTTTGGATAAGAAAGTTTTGGCTCAAATAATTTTTGAGTTATCGTGGTCACAAATTTCCCAGACAGATTTCTTTTTCGCGGAAATAATTTTTTTAAAACGTCGAGAAAAGTTAAAAACTTTTTTTTTCACTGATGCAAGACTTCTTGAGGAAAATTAGAGTACCTTGGGGTGACCTTTTCTTGACAGAAAACGTCACGTTAGGTGATTCTATAAAAAAGTAAACAATTTCTAATAAATTATAATAATGTATATATTTTTAAATATAATTTTATAAAAAGCTAATAAATAAATGCTTATCTATTTCACTCAAATCATTTAAGATCAACGAACTAATAACTCTTCTCTCTAGAATATGCATACCGTTAATATAAAGTATCGCCAACATCTCGGTTTGTTTGTAAACAAATAGTAGGTATATTCAGGCCTGAACAATAACAATTACCAGTAACTGTTATTGTTGTCTCTGTTAGAACAAAGCTGTGCGAGTAAGACAGATAAATGTATATGTTGGCTACGTTTTTGTCAGTTTTTACAAATGAAATGCCTATTCTAGAGAGAAGAGTTATTAGTTCGTTGTTTAAGATACACAAAGGGTTAACTTATTTGACAATCTCTGTACATCTGTCTCTAAGGAAATGGACACGATATCAACATGACATGTGTGCCAACCCAGACAGCACATAATATTAGATATCCAGGGGATATACTTTCTGGATATCCAGTATATCCAGTGGATAGCCTGGATATCCATGATGGATCTCTAAGGGATATCCAATGGATATACTTTAGGGAGGTTAAAAAATAGATGTCCACTGGATATCTCGTGGATATCCTGGACAATTGGATATATTCTATTTCCAGAAAGTATATCCCCAGACAACACATAATAACTATTAGATATCCAGCAGATATACTATCTGAATATCCAGTATATCCAGTGGATAGCCTGGATATCCATGATGGATCTCTAATGGATATCCAATGGATTTAGTTTAGGGAGGTTAAAAAATAGAATGCCACTGGATATCTCGTGGATATCCTGGACAATTGGATATACTCTATATCCAGAAAGTATATCCCCAGACAGCACATAATAACTATTAGATATCCAGGGGATATACTTTCTGGATATTCAGTATATCCAGTGGATAGCCTGGATATCCATGATGGATCTCTAATGGATATCCAATGGATAGACTTTAGGGAGGTTAAAAAATAGATGTCCACTGGATATCTCGTGGATATCCTGGACAATTGGATATACTCTATATCCAGAAAGTATATCCCCAGACAGCACATAATAACTATAAGATATCCAGGGGATATACTTTCTGGATATCCAGTATATCCAGTGGATAGCCTGGATATCCATGATGGATCTCTAATGGATATCCAATGGATAGACTTTAGGGAGGTTAAAAAATAGATGTCCACAGGATATCTCGTGGATATCCTGGACAATTGGATATACTCTATATCCAAAAAGTATATCCCCAGACAGCACATAATAACTATTAGATATCCAGGGGATATACTTTCTGGATATTCAGTATATCCAGTGGATAGCCTGGATATCCATGATGGATCTCTAATGGATATCCAATGGATAGACTTTAGGGAGGTTAAAAAATAGATGTCCACTGGATATCTCGTGGATATCCTGGACAATTGGATATACTCTATATCCAGAAAGTATATCCCCAGACAGCACATAATAACTATAAGATATCCAGGGGATATACTTTCTGGATATCCAGTATATCCAGTGGATAGCCCGGATATCCATGATGGATCTCTAAGGGATATCCAATGGATAGACTTTAGGGAGCTTAAAAAATAGATGTCCACTGGATATCTCGTGAATATCCTGGAAAATTGGATATACTTTTTATCCAGAAAGTATATCCCCTGGACATCTAACAGTTATTATGTTCTGTCTGGGACGTTGATGTCGTATTTGCAGTGCAATGCAAATTTTGCATCTTGCCCATTTCCTTGGGGATTTTAGACAATCCCAGATAACACAGGCCCACAAAAAATAAAAACTGTCTTTACCAGGCTACATTTTTTCTTACGTATTTCTGGGGAAATTAACTAGAGAACTAGTTCATTAAAATAGAATCTATAATTTATTTGAGGCGTATATATATTTATAGTATTATTAATTTGAGCCATTTCGCCTCAATGACTATTTATATCGTAAAAATCTAAAACAGAAAATAAAATTAAAAAGATAAGAACATTTTAATTTTATTTTCTGTTTTAGATTTTTACGATATAAATAGTCACTGAGGCGAAATGGCTCAAATTAATAATACTATAACTAGTTCATTGTTCTGGGGCTGAAAACAAAATTGACAGTGAAAAAGCTTGTTGATCCCAAAAAAAAAGTAAAAAAAATAATCAGTTTTTTATACATAGAATTTTGGGCTGAATTTAAAAATGTAAAAAATTACAGGGTGTTCCATAAAAAAAAACATATTTATGCCACTTCCGGCGAAACTGGGAGTAAAACAAAAAAATAAATCCGCCATTTTATAGCCAATGTAAAATTATATAAATCACCCAAGTTTCGTTTTTATCGAATGAGGATCAATCTTAATTTTTGAGGTGGACATAAATAAAACTCACCCGGTATATCCAAAATTCAAACAAACCCGATTGAAACCACTTTTCCAGAATAGGGGAATTCCCTAAGGGGACCGAGGTCTTTTGGTAGCATCGAGCTTTTTTATTTTCAAATTCGTTTTCAGCGCCCAAAAATACATAAAAAAAACTAGATGAAACGTTGCAAGCACCCTGTCAAAACATCGGCACTATTGTACACTAGAGCCATCTAGTTTGCAAATTTCAAACTAGGTGTTTTGATTTTAAATTCTGTATCTTTAAAACATTATATTCTAGCAAAAAACTGTATATAACATTTTTTATAGGGCTTAAAAAGAGCTTTTATTTAAAATATATTTTTTTGAAATCGGGTTATAAATATGTGGGATATGATAAAAAAACCTTTTACTGCTTTAAAGGCCAATATCTTGAAAACAATGCGTTTTAGGAAAACATTGTTTATAACATTTTTTGACCAATTTAAAATTATCTTTTATATAAGTGCTAAATTAACCAAATACAATAATAATTGCCTTAATTATAAACAAAAAACGCTAAAAATAGGAGTTTTACCCTATTTTTACCCCCTTACCCCCAATCGTTTACCTCCAAAATCTAATCAGCTCTTCGGAATACGATAAGAAACAATATGCAAACCGCAAGTTGATATCTCAAGTAGAAATGGAAAAAGTGCCGATGTAATATAGACTTGTTAATAGTAATTGAACTTAATGTTTTTGTGGGTCGGCGTAATCTTTAAAAAATTTAATATACTTAATAAAATTCTGTTTTTTTTTTTTCATTTCCTTTAGTGAACTTGAACCTTCAATTTTATTGTGGTTTGAACCATTTAGGCACATCTTTCGATTTTGGAATATCATATTTTCTTTCGTAGTTTTCTTGGGTAATTCCAGAGCTGGTGCTGGGCCCTGGGTCGTTTTGAGAATTCGGTGCTGTACTCTCCTCATAATCCATTTCTGTGTCATCTTCAAGCTGACAGTTAGTTCTAGTACCTTCGCATCTAGAATTTATTATAAAAAACCTTTATCCAATACATACAGATAATAAGACAATTATCAGCTTTATTTTAAATAGATAAACTCAATAATAACCCCCGCGTGGCTTTTACTTTATTGAGTGGATAATTATTTATTTTACCCACTCAACTGTCACTTGTCAAATTATTTTCTTGTAAATGTCATTAAAATGTTTAATAAAAATATGAATTCCTAAGCTATTTATTGGATAAAACCTTGTATGGCACTCATGGGTAAACCGATATTGCCTTCTCGAAAATTAACCTGCTTGGCTGACGCCTCTCATGGGCAATATCTTACTTTACCCACTAGTACCATAAATAACTATGATACACACACATCCCCTTAAGGCAAAATGGGTTTCAAACGAAAGCGAGTTTTACAAATTTGCATACAGTTATTTTAGGGCTACCTTAGTATATAACCAATTTTAGCAAGTGAACAAATTTTTTGTTGTCTAGTAGCTTGATGTAAATCAAGTCTGTAGACTAGTTCTAGCAGATATAAAATGTCATAATATACCCTGGTAGAAAAGTACATAAATCTAACTTAACATAACATTAGATTAGTGACATTTTTATGTTTAGTCTCAAACGTTATACAAAAACGTTGTAAAATATATAAATCTAACCTTAAACACTAACGTTTGACAAAAACGTTAAAAAATACATAAATTTAACGTTAGTTTCCTAACTAAATTCTAACCTTTTTCTAACCTTATTCTAAATTTATGTATTTTTTAAATTTCGATTATTAATACGTAAGCTATAGTAGAAAATACTCATTTCAGAGAGCTATGTGCCTAGGTTTGATAATTATTTATTATTTCTATAATAAGTTAAAAAAAATATTCCCCAAAAGTCAAAATAATAGTAAGTCTGGCAACGCTTTACTATAATTGAAAAAATATTTTAAGATTCTGAATGTATAAATAAATATTAACTAACTAAATATAAAGTTTTTCTGAGAGGTAAACGTATTTATCGATGTATAACAGGATATTACACGAAAAATATTTAGGGCCGCTTAAAAAGGTGGCTATTTTATAAATAAATGTAACAAAATCATACAGTATTGCCAGACTTACTATAATTTTGACTTTTGGGGCATATTTTTTTAGCTTATTTTATAAATAATAAATAATTATCAAACCTAGGCACCTAGCTGTCTGAAATGAGTATTTTCTACTATAGCTTAAGTATTAATAATGGAAATTTAAAAAATATTTAAAGTTAGAATAAGGTTAGAAAAAGGTTAGAATGTAGTTCGGAAACTAACGTTAGATTTATGTATTTTATAACGTTTTTGTCAAAAGTTAGTGTTTCAGGTTAAATTTATATATTTTATAACGTTTTTGTCAAGCCTTAGTTTTTAAGGTTAGATTTATATATTTTATAACGTTTTTGTCAAACGTTAGAGAATAAACATAAAAATTTTACTAATCTAATGTTATGTTAATTTAGATTTATGTACTTTTCTACCAGGGGTATTTTTCTTAAGAGACTATGGTCTGTTTCATCAAGCAAGATAGTAAATTAAAAATCGCACAGTAAATATTTTTACAACAGGTTTGACTAGTATATGTTTGTGTATAGAATATAGTTATGTTTTATAAAATAAACTACGCAGTATATTCGCACATCCAATATTCGAATCTGTTTTGAAAATATTCGCTGTGCGATTTTTAATTAACTCTCTTGCTTGATGAAACGGACCATAGACCAAAAATTAAGCGAATAAGCTTATTCAAAGTACTCTAGATTCAAAATAAAAATTTAAATAAAAAATGACCTGTCAAAAATTGACAAGTGACGCATGCTTGTTCTCAGAATGGATTTTTGAATCTTAATATGTAAAAATATACAGGGTGGTCCATTTAAATATTGAAAGTTCGATGTATTTTCGGCAAAGCGGAAGTGGCAAAAAATTTCTAACCATGTCAAAAAAAGACTATACATTTAATTTATAATTTATGCTTTTTTTGACATAATATGCAAAGTTAAGGGGAGTTAACGACCTTCCTGAAACACCCCGTATGATGTATATTTTTAATATTGTTATGACTGGATCTATTGCTAAATAAACATTATTATTATTACACAGGCCCACAAAATAAAAAAGTACCCTGATCTTTTGACAAGACAGGTCTATTCTTATGCATTTTTCATTGCTGAACCCAAATCCAGTAATTTTTTAAGCTGTTTGTATGGTTTTTTGGAATAAAAAAAAATCGGAAAACGATAAAACCAATCTGAGGGGTTCCGCAGTGATTTTTCGAGAAAAATGCAAAAAACATGATTTTTTATGGTTTTTGTATGGTTTTTTGGAATTAAACAAAAAACGAAAAATGATAAAACTAATCTGACTTCAAATTTGAATTCTACGGATCAAAATACATCGAAAAATGATTTTTCTTTCACGCAATTTTGACCCTTGCAGGGCTGAAAACTAGCAGCGCAAGGGCAATTTTGGCGATTTTGAGCTGTTTTTTGAGGTTAGGGCCAAACCAAGACCCGTTGCGCCAATCCTGGAGACGTATTTGGATGCAGCGTGTCAAAATACATAGGAATATATACTTCTCGTCTCCAGATTAAGATACTTTTTTTTGTTCGGCTGTTACGCGCTGCTACCGGATAAATATCGTGAAAAAAACTAAATATGGTTTTCGATGTATTTTGACCCGTAGAATTCAAATTTGAAGTCAGATTAGTTTCATCATTTTCCGTTCTTTGTTTAATACCAAAAAACCATACAAAAATCATAAAAAATCATGTTTTCTGCATTTTTTTGAAAAATCACTGCGAAACCCCTTAATCTGACTTCGGATTTGGATTCAGCGATGAAAAATACATAAGAATATACCCGTCAAATGATCAGGGTACTTTTTTTATTTTGTGGGCCTGTGTTATTAATTACCCAACGAACTAATAACTCTTCTCTCTAGAATACGCATACCGTTAATATAAAGTATCGCCAACATCTCGGTTTGTTTGTAAACAAATAATAGGTATATTCAGGCCTGAACAATAACAGTTACCAGTAACTGTTATTGTTGTCTCTGTTAGAACAAAGCTGTGCGAGTAAGACAGACAAATGTATATGTTGGCTACGTTTTTGTCAGTTTTTACAAATGAAATGCCTATTCTAGAGAGAGGAGTTATTAGTTCGTTGACAGATACCAACGAACTAATAACTCTTCTCTCTAGAATACGCATACCGTTAATATAAAGTATCGCCAACATCTCGGTTTGTTTGTAAACAAATAATAGGTATATTCAGGCCTGAACAATAACAGTTACCAGTAACTGTTATTGTTGTCTCTGTTAGAACAAAGCTGTGCGAGTAAGACAGACAAATGTATATGTTGGCTACGTTTTTGTCAGTTTTTACAAATGAAATGCCTATTCTAGAGAGAGGAGTTATTAGTTCGTTCGTTCCAAACCAACGAACTAATAACTGTTCTCTCTAGAATACGCATACCGTTAATATAAAGTATCGCCAACATCTCGGTTTGTTTGTAAACAAATAATAGGTATATTCAGGCCTGAACAATAACAGTTACCACTAACTGTTATTGTTGTCTCTGTTAGAACAAAGCTGTGCGAGTAAGACAGACAAATGTATATGTTGGCTACGTTTTTGTCAGTTTTTACAAATGAAATGCCTATTCTAGAGAGAAGAGTTATTAGTTCGTTCGTTCCAAACCAACGAACTAATAACTGTTCTCTCTAGAATACGCATACCGTTAATATAAAGTATCGCCAACATCTCGGTTTGTTTGTAAACAAATAATAGGTATATTCAGGCCTGAACAATAACAGTTACCACTAACTGTTATTGTTGTCTCTGTTAGAACAAAGCTGTGCGAGTGAGACAGACAAATGTATATGTTGGCTACGTTTTTGTCAGTTTTTACAAATGAAATGCCTATTCTAGAGAGAGGAGTTATTAGTTCGTTGACAGATACCAACGAACTAATAACTCTTCTCTCTAGAATACGCATACCGTTAATATAAAGTATCGCCAACATCTCGGTTTGTTTGTAAACAAATAATAGGTATATTCAGGCCTGAACAATAACAGTTACCACTAACTGTTATTGTTGTCTCTGTTAGAACAAAGCTGTGCGAGTAAGACAGACAAATGTATATGTTGGCTACGTTTTTGTCAGTTTTTACAAATGAAATGCCTATTCTAGAGAGAGGAGTTATTAGTTCGTTGACAGATACCAACGAACTAATAACTCTTCTCTCTAGAATACGCATACCGTTAATATAAAGTATCGCCAACATCTCGGTTTGTTTGTAAACAAATAATAGGTATATTCAGGCCTGAACAATAACAGTTACCAGTAACTGTTATTGTTGTCTCTGTTAGAACAAAGCTGTGCGAGTAAGACAGACAAATGTATATGTTGGCTACGTTTTTGTCAGTTTTTACAAATGAAATGCCTATTCTAGAGAGAAGAGTTATTAGTTCGTTGACAGATACCAACGAACTAATAACTCTTCTCTCTAGAATATGCATACCCAACGAACTAATAACTCTTCTCTCTAGAATACGCATACCGTTAATATAAAGTATCGCCAACATCTCGGTTTGTTTGTAAACAAATAATAGGTATATTCAGGCCTGAACAATAACAGTTACCACTAACTGTTATTGTTGTCTCTGTTAGAACAAAGCTGTGCGAGTGAGACAGACAAATGTATATGTTGGCTACGTTTTTGTCAGTTTTTACAAATGAAATGCCTATTCTAGAGAGAGGAGTTATTAGTTCGTTGGTAATTACCTCATTTTGTTAGCAGCCAAACTAGCCTTAGAAGCGGACGTAAACTTATGTGAAAGGTCGCTCCGCAGATAGTGAATTTTTTTCGTTGTTTCATTGGTACCAAAATGTAATAAAGCACCAGGCACACAGTTGATTTCTACCAGGACTTTTTCGGGATTTAGAATCGTTTTTGGCGGTGTAGAATCTGAAAAAAAATCATTTTTTTTTATACTCTTTTTTGTGAAAATAAAAAACAAAAATAACTGCTTGCATGCTGCGAACAAAATAATTTTTTTTTCTTTAGACCTAGATTAAAGAAAAAATCTTTTTTTTTACAAAAAACTATAGGTGAAGAAAATTGATTTCATCATCTGAAAACATGATAAACTAGATGAAACGTTGCAAGCATCCTGTCAAAACATCGGCACTATTGTACACTAGAGCCATCTAGTTTGCAAATTTCAAACTAGGTGTTTTGTTTGATTTTAAATTCTGTATCTTTAAAACACTATATTCTAGCAAAAAACTGTATATAACATTTTTTATAGGGCTTAAAAAGAGCTTTTATTTACAATAAAAATTTTTGAAATCGGGTTATAAATATGTGAGATATGCTAAAAAAACCTTTTACTGCTTTAAACGACAATATCTCGAAAACAATGGGTTTTAGGAAAACGTTGTTTATAACATTTTTTGACCAATTTAAAACTATCTTTTATATAAGTGCTAAATTAACTAAATACAATAATTGACTTAATTATAAACAAAAAACGCTAAAAATAGGAGTTTTACCCTATTTTTACCCCTTTACCCCCAATCGTTTACCCCCAAAATCTAATCAGCTCTTCGGAGTATGACAAGAAAAAATATGCAAAAAACCGCAAGTCGATATCTCATGTAGAAATGGAGTTAGAGAGTTTACACCCAGACAGACAGACGCAAAAGATTTTTTTACTGATTTCGACTCAGAATGGTCTAAAACGTCGAAAAATGTTAAAAAAAAACATGGTCAAAGATTTTGACTTTTCGGCGAAGATTTCAATACATAGGGAATCTTAGTAGCACTAAGTGCCGATGTAATAATGGTGTTCTAAAGCTAGTAGTGAAAAAAAAAATTTTGTTGTATTCTTCTTGAAAAATGTTTCATCTCGTTTCTAGAATGTATGTACTTACAAACGTAAAAATCTAGCGATTTATCCTCGATATATTCCCTGGTAAAGTCCAAAACGTCCCTAACACTATCGGTCGGCTTAAAAGTTCCCTGTAACACGGTCCTATCCGGAAACTGTATCCTTATTATGGCCTTCTTGTATTTATTCAAATGCCTCATTTGTTTTTTCGACTCCTCGAGTTGCCTCAACTGTGACGTCATCAGGGGAGAGTTGTCCATTCCGTTCTTCATTTTTCTGACGTCTCGCAGCAGTCTTTTGGCGTCATCTATCGTCAGATCGAAGAAGTCGTCGGGAAGGTCTTCGGACGGAATCGCGTTAGCCGATTCGAGGGAAAATAACATTGCGTTTCTTGTGCCTAACTGAAAATAAAAGGTTTTCTTCTAATCAAGTTTATCAAAAACATAAATTGGGTTTGAAAAACTTGAGTAGAAGAACAAATAGGGTCACTCCGTCCGGCGGCGAAATCACCGTTAAGCCTCCGTCAAACGGCAATAAAAAGTTGCCCCGGGATGAAGAAACTGTAGTAGAAGTAAAAGACATGAGCGTAGAAAAAGAAGTAAAAGACATGAGCTTCAAATAAAAAACTCTGCTGATTTAGTACTTTTTAAGTTGACTGAAAAAATGACAACTTTCAGGAAAATCCTGATATTTCCTAAACCAGAAGTAAAAGTGTAAAAAAATAAAAAAGAAAATATTCATTAAAACTGCGGCAATAAGAAAGACTTTAATAATTTGATAAACAGTTGCAGTGGCGTACCATGCAAGTCCTAGAAGATGGGGTAAAAAACATTATTTGTTGCTGTTAATACGAAAAAAAAAATTAATCATTCTTAAAACAAAAAAAAAGTAGAGAATGTTTAAGGTACAAAACAAAAAAAGAATCAGTCAAATCCATTAATTAGTTTTCGAAATATTTGAATTTAAAAAATGTCAATTTTTAAGGTGTCCGGGATTTAATGCGCGGCAGTGTATTTGGGGGGGGGGGAGGGGCGTTTGAGAGGGAGAGGGACTTTTTTATCTTTTAGGTGGTTTAAAATATTTCTTATATTGTAAATACTAAAAGAGTTATGTTCAGAACCAATTTTTTACATTTTGAATAGGGGGAGGGGCTGGAAAAAAAATATACATTTTGTGTAATTTTTTTTACCTTTTTTATGTGTTTTTTAAATTTTTCTTCTATTGTAAATAACACATGCCCATAAAACAAAAAAAGTACCCTGAACTTTTGACGAAACAGGTCTATTCTTATGTATTTTTCATCGCTAAATCGAAATCCCAAGTCAGATTAAATTTGAACCTAGCCCAACTGTCATGTGTTTCAATGGTAAAGGAACTCCGCTCAAAGTTAAACCAGGTTTTTACAACCGGGCCTAAGGGATTTCCGTGATTTTTCAAGAAAAATGCAAAAAACATGAATTTTTGTATGGTTTTTTTGGAATAAAAAAAAACGGAAAATAATAAAACTTATCTGACTTCAAATTTGGATTCTACGGATCAAAATACATCGAAAACCATATTCTTGCTAGATAATAAAATGTTATACTTAATAGATAACTTAAAATTTATTTTCAAAAAAAAAAAAAAAAACAAATTAATTTACGGAAATTTACGTTTCAAGGGGTGTTTCTTCATCCAAACCAAACTAAACTTCAGAAAAAAAAACTTTCCCAGGTCGCACTAAAGTATAAAGTATGAGTATTTTTATGACTTTTATGACAGTAATTTTATTTTATGACGATTTTAGGACAAATTAGGTCATTTTATGACAAGTGGGAGGCCTGCATTTGAGCTACTAATAAACCGAGTATACTCACAAACATGAACTCTTCCTTGGTGGGCTGTTTGTCTTTTTCGCTGCACCGCTCTTTGCAAGACTGTTCGCAGTCTGATTGGATCGAATTTTTCTTGCACGGGCACAAGGAACTGTGTGGGGGTTTCGAAAGGGGGGTTGGTTCGCTGTTACGGTCCACTTTTCGTTTTTCTTCGATGACAGGGGAGGAGGAGATTTCTTGTTTTCGCTTTTCTCTGGCCAGTTTTAGGATGTCTACCTGTAACAAAAACAAAAGAATACTTTTCTCTATGTTCATGTATAAAAAAAAATCTTAAATAAAAAAAAACATTTTTTTTTGTTACAATTTTTTTCTCAAAAAAAAATACAATTTCAGCCTAGGATTTTGAATAAGGAATCTAAGTTCCAAATTTGTGGTTTTTGGCTAAACGCGTTCTCGAGTTCACATCACAAACTTTCTCAGACAGAATACTTTTTAAGCGTAGGATTTTTTTATTTTAGCACAATTATAAAAATATCAATATTACTCTGTGATGATTAGAAACTACCCTAGTAGAAATTTAACGTTAGAATAACGTTTTTCTAATGTTAGAAAACTGTATAAAAGTACGTTATAAAATATGTGCAAATGTCCCGCTTTTAAACGTTAGAATCTAACGTTAGTTACAAACGTTAGATTTTTAAGTTAGAAATACGTTATAAGTACGTTTAATTTCTAACTTTCGGAGGGGGCGTGGCCAACTATGAAATTTCTACCTTCATCATAAAATGGCAGCTGGAGATAAATTTATTCATATAAATAAATCTTAATATACTTTAACAATCATAATATCTTTAAACATACCCTGGTAGAAAAGTACACAAATCTAACTTAACATAACATTAGATTAGTGACATTTTTATGTTTAGTCTCAAACGTTATACATAAACGTTATAAAATATATAAATCTAACCTTCAAAACTAACGTTTGACAAAAACGTTATAAAATATATAAATCTAACTTTAAAAACTAACGTTTGACAAAAACGTTAGAAAATACATAAATCTAACGTTAGTTTCCCAACTAAATTCTAACCTTTTTCTAACCTTATTATAACTTTAAATATTTTTTAAATTTCCATTATTAATACGTGGGCTATAGTAGAAAATACTCATTTCAGACAGCTATGTGCCTAGATTTGATAATTATTTATTATTTCTATAATAAGTTTAAAAAAATATCCCCCAAAAGTCAAAATTATAGTAAGTCCGACAACGCTGTATTAGAATTGAAAAAATATTTTAAGATTCTAAATGTATAAATAAATATTAACTAACTAGATACAAAGTTTTTCTGAGAGGTAAACGTGTTTATCGAAGTATAACAGGATATTACACAAAAAATATTTAGGGCCACCCAAAAAGATGGCTATTTTATAAATAAATGTAAGGACATTATGTTTAAAAATATTATGATTGCTAAAATATATTAAGATTTATTTATATGAATAAATTTGTCTCCAGCTGCCATTTTATGATGCAGGTAGAAATTTCCTAGTTAGCCACGCCCTCTCCGAAAGTTAGAAATTAAACGTACTTATAACGTATTTCTAACTTAAAAATCTAACGTTAGATTTTTACGTAATTCTAACGTATTTCTAACTTAAAAATCTAACGTTAGATTTCAGTTAGAATAACGTTTGAAACTAACGTTAGATTCTAACGTTAAAAACCGGGACATTTATACATAATTTATAACGTACTTTTATACATTTTTCTAACGTTAGAAAAACGTTATTCTAACGTTAAATTTCGTTACATTTTTTTATAAAATAGCCATCTTTTTAGTTGGCCCTAAATATTTTTCGTGTAATATGCTGTTATACTTCGATCAATACGTTTACCTCTCAGAAAAACTTTATATTTAGTTAGTTAATATTTATACATTCAGAATCTTAAAATATTTCTTCAATTCTAGTACAGCGTTGCCAGACTTACTATAATTTTCACTTTTGGGGGATATTTTTTAAAATTTATTATAGAAATAATAAATAATAATGAGACCTAGGCACATAGCTGTCTGAAATTAGTATTTTCTACTATAGCTTACGTATTAATAATGGAAATTTAAAAAATATTTAAAGTTAGAATAAGGTTAGAAAAAGGTTAGAATTTAGTTAGAAAACTAACGTTAGATTTATGTATTTTATAACGTTTTTCTCAAACGTTAGTTTTTAAGGTTAGTTATTATATATTTTATAACGTTTTTGTATAACGTTTGAGACTAAACATAAAAATGTCACTAATCTAATGTTATGTTAAGTTAGATTTATGTACTTTTCTACCAGGGTAACTGATCGACTTTCTTTGTAAAAATTAATAATAACAAAAAAAAAATAAAAAAAACTCTTAAAAATAAAGATTTTGAAATTTTACAACAAAAATTTCGATCAATATTTAGGGGCCGTTAATAAGGGCCTACATCAAACAAATTAAGTTTTTTTTTAATTTCTGGCCCACCCCATTTTTACACACCTTATTGCTAGTATTTTTTTGCGCTTTAAAGTCCAAATTGTTTCCTGAGTTTTCCGGGTTTTGTTCATCTGGTACAATTTTTTCCGGGCTTTGTTCTTTGGGTTGGACTTTGGGTTCATCTCGAATTATTTTCCTTACAAATGGTTTTTCTTCTACTGGTTTCACCGGTAAAGGGGCGGATACGTTGGCTTGTGTTTTAAGTTCTTCTGGTGATCTAAAATAAGTTTGTTTTTATTTTTTTTACAAATCTAATAAAAAAGTTTTAACAAAAAATTTTTACAAAAAAAATCTTGCTGCTGCATAGAACAACTAGATGAAACGTTGCAAGCACCCTGTCACAACATCGGCACTATTGTACACTAGAGCCATCTAGTTTGCAAATTTCAAACTAGGTGTTTTGTTTGATTTTAAATTCTGTATCTTTAAAACATTATATTCTAGCAAAAAACTGTATATAACATTATTTATAGGGCTTAAAAAGAGCTTTTATTTAAAATATAATTTTTTGAAATCGGGTTATAAATATGTGAGATATGCTAAAAAAACCTTTTACTGCTTTAAACGCAAATATCTCGAAAACAATGCGTTTTAGGAAAACGTTGTTTATAACATTTTTTGACCAATTTAAAATTATCTTTTATATAAGTGCTAAATTAACCAAATACAGTAATAATTGCTTTAATTATAAACAAAAAACGCTAAAAATAGGAGTTTTACCCTATTTTTACCACCTTACCCCCAATCGTTTACCGCCAAAATCTACAGTCGATATCTCATGTAGAAATGGAGTTAGAGTGTTTACAGACAGACAGACAGATGGACGAAAATTTTTTTTTTACTGATTTCGACTCAGAATGGTCTAAAACGTCGAGAAATGTGAAAAAAACGTGGTTAAAGATTTTGACTTTTCGGCGAAGATTTCAATACATCGGCACTCTTAGTAGCACTAAGTGCCGATGTAAAAAAAGGGGTTTATTTTTTATTTTATTTTTTCTTCTTCTTTCTAGGCATAGCAAATATAAAAAAAAACAATTAAATCGAAAAATTATCATTAATTTAGTCTCGGAAGGGATATGGACGGTCTTTCCAGAAAAATTTGTGACCAAGATAACTCTAGAACACTTTGAGCTAAAGATTTTTTTGGAACATGGTTCCTTATTCAAAGTTCTAGTCTATCCCAGTTTTTGTTAAAAATCGTTAATGTTAAAAATACAAAAAATTTTGTCTTTTGAGAAAAACTATTTAAAAAGTAAAATAACTTACCTATTAATTAACCTGATCATAGCTCTTCCCCCTGTCAAACCCAAAGACTTCAATGTAATCTTCTCCAAATCATCCCCATATATTTCTCTACGAGTATAAATAACCACTGGACTTTTACCATGTTCGACACAATCAGGACACAGTTGTTTTAACACTTCCAGTAGAGTATCTGAAGGTTTGACATTTCCCATAACTCTCGAACCGTTTTCCAGGTTGATGGCTAGAGTGACATCAGAGTCTGTTCGAAGCTTTGTAGCTTCGCAGAGCTCTAGTTGGGCATTGTTTGGTAATCCGGAAAAACGAAATGTTGTTGTGGTATCTAGAACTTTGTTGTGATGTTTCACATCGTAGCTTTCTGCATCGAATCCTTGTTTTTTGCAGACTTCCTCAATGATCTGAAATAATGGGGAAATCTTAACATGCTTACTGTGAGAGCCATTTTTAAGGAACTTGCTATTTGGCGGGACGGGGCCATGAGAATATTTTTTAATGACATTTTTATTGCTTTTTTTACGTTTTCCGTGTTATATCCAAAAAAAGAGAATTTCCGTAAAAAAAATTGTCTGTCATTCTGTCAGTCTGGGAAATATGTGACCAGGATAACTTGAGAACGCTTTGCGCTAAATACTTCAAATTTGGACCATATTTTGCTTATCCAAAGTTCTAGGATGGGATTGTTTTTGGTAAACATCGGTGTGGGATAAGGGTGAAAATTTTTTTGATTTTTTTTTTGTTGAAAAATGTTTTTTTAATTTTTTTTTTTTTAATTTTTGGTTTTAATAAACATAGGTCTAAAGGAGAAAGTATTATTTTGTTGGCAGCAGTTTTTCTTATGAGGTGGTCACAATTCTAGCGGCATCATTGAACAAATTACAAAAATTTTATCAAAAAACTCACAAATTTTTGTTTCTATAATCTTGAAAGTCATTATAAAATATACGAGATATTTCGTTATAAGCGACGTCTCACACTGTAAACTTTATGAACTGCAAGCCAAAATATTTAAATTCAAACCATTCTCAAATTATTGTGGTCACGCAATAATAGATATCCAATGGATATACTTTTTGGGTAGCCTGGATTGACAGTAGATATCTCATGGATATCCATTTGGATATCCAAATGTTCACCTATGTCCAGGATATCCACTGGATATACACGAGATATCCAGTGGACATTTTTTAACATCACTAAAGATATTTATTTATTATTATTATTTTATTTATTTATTTTAGAGCAATTACGCAGTTATATGCACAGGATCCCTACTGGATATCCAGTGGATATACTTTAGGGATGTTAAAAAATAGATATCCAGTGGGTATCCTGGACATAGGTGGACATTTGGATATCCACGGGATATCTACTGTCAATCAAGGTTATCCACTGGATATACTGGATCCAGAAAGTATATACCCTGGATATCTAATAGTTATTATGTGCTGTCTGGTATATTTTTTAAATTTATTATAAAGAGAACATATCGACAGTCTAGCGTACAAAGGTGCACCTTTGTACGCTAGATCATCGATATTTGCGATTTTCCCACTATAATTTTTTCAACTCCTTACTGGATTTTTCCAATAGTGGTTGTGCCCCCTTAGAGTCATCCTGCCTAGGATCCTATAGTTGTGCCTATGAGCATTTGGCTTTTCATAATTGTGTAATGATTTTTTCTAGGAGTAGTTTTCTACCGCTTCCTTCACACGGTGGATGCCTTTTTAAAGTATTCCTTTTATAGAAATTTCATTCTAAATGATATATCTAATAATAGCCTAAACTTACTTGCAAAATTGTGGTATTTGGTGTACATTTAACGATTTGTCGTCTCCCATTGGGCGCTAACACGTTAACACTGGATGACATAGTTAATTAATCGCTTTTTAAACTAAAATTAACTTTAAAAAACCAACAAAAATTGCACTTAAACTTTGCCTATCAAAATCATGACAAACTACATCAAAATAACCAAAACATAACCTCAAAATGTCAAGTCATGAAATGTCGAAAAATATGTTATTGCAAAAAGATTTGCATTAAATTCCAAGTTTTATCAATAGATATGAGAAATAAGTTAAAAATTTTCACTTAGATATGAAAATTAACATGTTAATAAACATTTTGATAAAAATAAGTATGGAAATTGATCAGCAGTTCAAACGTACCCGAGTACGATTATTAGCAACTTCAGGTGGTTGACTAAATTAGTTCAAATGTATCAAATAGAGCATTTTTTGATATGGAATCATTATCAGGATTCGTCCTAACCAAATAGATTTAATTTTTTCTTCTTCTGATCAAACTATCATTTAAAATAATAGGAAAATAATACAAAAATTACAACAAATCAATAATATTTTACAAAAGTTACAATCCATTTAATATATCAATATTAACCTATATTTATTCTTGTTCTTTAAGAACGTGTTTCTTTCGCTCAGGGAGGTATGGAACCTCGCCAGGCTTAGAATGCGCCCTCCTGTTGGCTTCCTTGCGCTTGCCCTTTTCTTTGATTGTCCGTAGTTCTGCCTGGGCATTGTAAATATGCTTGGGAACATGTCTGTGTCTGTTGATACGTTTTATTTGCGGGTGTGCACTGTATTTGTCTTTTAGGGCTTGAGCGTAATTCAATGCTGCCTTTTCTCTCGGCTTCAGCTACAAGTGAAAAAGTAATTTAGATTTTTAAACAGGAAAAACACTGAAAATATCTTAAAAAAAATAATAAGCCTATACTGGAAATCCAATAAAATCTGCAGTGACTCATACCTCTGCTGCTTTTGTATAAGGGGTCCGCCTTTGCGAAGCTCCGACGAAATTACGCGAGTCGCACCCGAACTTCGCCTTTTACCACACATTCGCAACAGAGTCACTGCAGGTTTTATTGAATTTCCAGTATAGTAGAAATTTAACGTTAGATAAACGTTTTTTTCTAACGCCTATTTAGTATATAAATGTCCCGATTCTAACGTTAGAATTAGAATAGTTGCCTAACGTTTATCTAACGTTTGCTAAAACTTCTAACGTTAGATAAACGTTTTTCTAACATTCCCTGGTAGAAAAGTACACAAATCTAACCTAACATAATATTAGATTAGGGACATTTTTAAGTTTAGTCTCAAACGTTATACAAAAACGTTATAAAATATATAAATCTAACCTTAAAAACTAACGTTATAAAATACATAAATCTAACGTAAGTTTCCCAACTAAATTCTAACCTTTTTCTAACCTTATTCTAACTTTAAATATATTTTAAATTTACATTATTAATACGTAAACTATAGTAGAAAATACTCATTTCAGACAACTATGTGCCTAGGTTTGATAATTATTTATTATTTCTAAAATAAGTTTAAAAAAATATCCCCCAAAAGTCAAAATTATAGTAATCCTGGCAACGCTGTATTAGAACTGAAAAAATATTTTAAGATTCTGAATGTATAAATAAATATTAACTAACTAAATATAAAGTTTTTCTGAGAGGTATCGAAGTATAACAGCATATAACACGAAAAATATTTAGGGCCACCTAAAAAGATGGCTATTTTATAAATAAATGTAACGAAATTATGTTTAAAAATATTATGATTCCTAAAATATATTAAGATTTATTTATATGAATAAATTTGTCTCCAGCTGCCATTTTATGATGCAGGTAGAAATTTCCTAGTTGGCCACGCCCCGCCCGAAAATTAGAAATTAAACGTACTCATAACGTATTTCTAACTTAAAAATCTAACGTTTGATTAACGTTTGTAACTAACGTTAGATTCTAACGTTAAAAAGCGGGACATTTGTACATATTTTATAACGTACTTTTATACAGTTTTCTAACGTTATAAAAATGTTATTCTAACGTTTAATTTCTACCAGGGTTAGTCTCTGACGTTACGCATCTAACATTCAAACCACATTAATCTAACGTTAGGTCAAGTAGTTCTAACGTTATTTTCCACCAGGCAGTGTATACTCACCGGTCCTAGTTTTTCACTCGCTCGTGCCTTCCAAATTCTAATGTTCATTTCGTCAGACCCACTCAATATATATTTATTATCAAGTGTCCATTGAACACACGTCAATCTCTGCATACGCTTTGTGTGGTAGATTTCCCTGGAGAAATAAATAAACAAGCCATGAAGATATGTAATGCTACGAATTCTATTATACCCCACGGTGTTCTAGAAGAACTTTTAAATGACATGACAACTTCCATTTTTTTTTTCTTTTTGAAATTTGTTATATGAGCTCTAATTAAAAAAATAAGACTAAAATTTTAAAAATCGTTAGAGCCGTTTTTGAAAAAAATGTGTTTTTTAGAAAATATCTTTGATATTTCACGCTAACATACTCAGTTTGCCCTCGATGTCTCGGATTTTGACCAAACTTGGCATAGTGGTACCACTATGGTACCTAAGCACAACATCCAAATTTTTTTCAAAACGGTTCATCCATTCACTATACTGGGTGTCCCACCAAGTTCTTGAAATAGCTTATCTCCGTTATTGGAAAAGGTATAAAAATTTGCAAAAAATAGCATTAAATCAAAGCCAAAGAAGATTTTACTGACTTATTCAAAACCGCCCCTTGCTTACCCACTCCCTTGAAACTACCCCCAACTTCTGTTTTTCAAATAGCACCCCCTAATTCTTATTAAAGACTATGAAAGTGCACTTTATTCTGAATTCAACCATTTATTATAAGTGGTATCTTAGATTTTAAGGGGCTCTAAATAACAATTATTATTTATTAATAGAAGGGTGGTATTTAAAACAAAGTTGCGGGTAGTTCCAGAAGTGTGGGTTGTTATGAGTTGGTTTTGAATATATTAATCAATTTTCTTTTGGGTACAATTTAACGTAAGTTTTTGGAAAATTTTCTGGTTAAATTTAAAATGAAATGTGATTTCATATTCTTTAGTAAAGTAGGGGAGTGGTATTTAAAAAACCAGTTGGAGGTGGTTCCAGGAGGCTGGGTTAATAAGGGGTAAGGACAGAAATTTTTAATTTTAAACAAAATTATAAAAATATTAATTTATTATTCCATCAATCTATTTTCTAATCATCGTACAGAGTGATATTGGTAGACTGACAGTTTCGGGCTTCTGGCCCTCTTCAGTACCAAGAGTCAACTCTGCACGCTGATTAAGAAAACGTTTTTAGACTTTACTCGCAAAAGGAATATAGCCATTAGATTGATGTAGACTTGTGCGCCATCTATTTCTAGATGTAGACAACTACTCATACCTCTCCTAATCTGGAGACTTTGAATGGTACCAAGTTGAAGACTTGTGTGTCTCAAGCACATAGTACCACTAACGTGTGGTTAGACGTAGAATTCGTAAGGACAGAAATTTTTAATTTTAAACAAAATTATAAAAATATTAATTTATTATTCCATCAATCTATTTTCTAATCATCGTACAGAGTGATATTGGTAGACTGACAGTTTCGGGCTTCTGGCCCTCTTCAGTACCAAGAGTCAACTCTGCACGCTGATTAAGAAAACGTTTTTAGACTTTACTCGCAAAAGGAATATAGCCATTAGATTGATGTAGACTTGTGCGCCATCTATTTCTAGATGTAGACAACTACTCATACCTCTCCTAATCTGGAGACTTTGAATGGTACCAAGTTGAAGACTTGTGTGTCTCAAGCACATAGTACCACTAACGGGTGGTTAGACGTAGAATTCGTAAGGACAGAAATTTTTAATTTTAAACAAAATTATAAAAATATTAATTTATTATTCCATCAATCTATTTTCTAATCATCGTACAGAGTGATATTGGTAGACGGACAGTTTCGGGCTTCTGGCCCTCTTCAGTACCAAGAGTCAACTCTGCACGCTGATTAAGAAAACGTTTTTAGACTTTACTCGCAAAAGGAATATAGCCATTAGATTGATGTAGACTTGTGCGCCATCTATTTCTAGATGTAGACAACTACTCATACCTCTCCTAATCTGGAGACTTTGAATGGTAGCAAGTTGAAGACTTGTGTGTCTCAAGCACATAGTACCACTAACGGGTGGTTAGACGTAGAATTCGTAAGGACAGAAATTTTTAATTTTAAACAAAATTATAAAAATATTAATTTATTATTCCATCAATCTATTTTCTAATCATCGTACAGAGTGATATTGGTAGACTGACAGTTTCGGGCTTCTGGCCCTCTTCACTCTGTACGATGATTAGAAAATAGATTGATGGAATAATAAATTAATAAGGGGTAGTTTTGCATATGTCAGTAAATTCTATTTTGACTCCAATTTAATTTTATTTTTTTTAACTTTTTTATATTTTTAAATAACGGAGACATTATTAATGCTAAATAATAATTGTTATTGGAAGCCCCTTAAAAGAATAAGATACTATTTATAATACATGGTTTAATTCAAAATGAAATGTAATTTCATATTCTTAGATAAAAATGGGGGTGGGACGTGTTATTTGAAAATCAGCAGGTGGGGTGATTACAAGGGAGTGAGTAAGCAAAGGAGGGTGGGGGGGAGTTTGAATAAGTCAATAAAATCTTCTTTGGCTCCCATTTAACGCAATTTTTTACAAAAAAATTACCTTTTCAAATAACGAAGATATAACTTGTCAAGAACCTGGTTGGTGGGACACCCGGTATATATTTTGGCATGCCAGTTATTGATCACCATGTATAAACTATTCTAGCGCTGCGCGCCGTAAATAGTATAATAAATAGTATATTAAAGTACTTTCATAACATACGTTTTTAGGGCACGAGTGCAAGTTTAGAAAACGAGCCGCTTGCGGCGAGTTTTCTAAATTACTAGTGCTGTAAAAACGTGTTATGAAACGAGTGCTTTGTACAATTTTTTATATTTTGCTTTAAAATTTAAAAAACTTACATTTAAATTGATGACTGATCTAGAGATTTTTGTTTTGGGTTGGCATTACAGTTTGCACTATGTTTAAAATTCTAAGAACAAATGATATTTTGATATATTTTACAGTCATCTCTTCTTTTTTCACTGCAATTAACCAGTCCACAATTTGAACACGGCAAAAAATAACCCAACACACATAATTTTGTAAAAACTTAAACTTTAAATCGACATTGACATTTGCACGCAAAACGTCAAGAGATAGGCTTTTGTATGTTGCCAACCCAACAGAAAAAAAGTAGAGACCTCTTATGGGCCTATAAGAACACGCAAAATGCGTGTGATTATGAGCTTATAAGAGTCGCAAAATAGAAAAAAAATTTAAGACGATTTTACCTGGAGTGGCCCTTGTCGATTTCGAATATCCGGACAGATTTGTCGTAACTTCCCGTCACAAATTCTCTCCCCGTCGGAGCATAGTCTATGGAAGTAACTGCACTGGTGTGATCTACGTGAACGTTTCTCGGTTGTTTTAGGTTTCGCATATCAAAAGTGTATAAACTGAAAAAAAAATACATTTCTAAGAAAAGAATACATTTTTTCTACGACTGCCTTAGAATGTAAGCAAATACACACACTTTTCAAACACAAAATGAATCCATTCTAGCTCTAGATACGGTATGAATATTCCGATTCAAGTGTTAGAATGAGCACATGTAGTGCCATCTCTTGTTTATAAAAGTATAGAAAACTGTAGCAAAATTAACAAGAATATATTTATTTTACCATGAAATAGTGAATAATTTAATGCAATTTAAAGTTAAAATTACATAATAAAAAGATTATTAGTTTTTCTTAATATTTGACCAGTTTTTTATCAATTTAGTTGAAAAAATTAAGTCTTTTCCATCTATTGTTAAATATTTAAACCTGATATCTGTCACAACAATGTGACATAACCTTCAATTTTTGCATTATAATTTGTAAATATGTGCTAAAATTAAATAACAATCTTTTCAGTACTGATTTGATAAAATTATTAAATAACATTAATTGCTTTATTTAAAAATATGTGTTTTGTTGCATTTACAATGTCGAGTCACAAAAAACATTGTTTTTAACCTTGTCCGCAGTTTAAAGCCATACAGTGTTTCATATTTGCAGTCGAAGAAAAAGTATAGTCTACAACACGTATGGAATAGTCATTCCGCGCTCACGGGACCGTCATACTCGCCTGTCCAAACTTTCCGCTCGCGCGGAATATTGTCTATTCCATACTAGTTATAGAATATACTATTCCTATTGTTTATATAAAAAAATTGAAAAAATAAAAAAAAAATACAAAAAAGCTTTTCCATTTTTTGCCCCCGCGAGGGAAATGGATTTTTTATTAAATAACTACACTCCTTATAAGGGGCGATTATACATAAAAAAATATGAAAAAAGTTGCCCCCTTCAAAAGGGGTTCGCAAAATTCCTAAATTATTAAATACAAATCGATTTTTTGAAGCCCCTTTTATAGGGACTTCACTGCCTGGTAAAAAAGCTTTCCCATTTTTCACTTATGCGCGTGAAATGGATTTTTTATTATCAGATTCACGTTCAGTAACCTTAAAAACCCCAATATACAAATTTTCACGAAAACTACCCCTCAGGGGGTAAAATTAGAAAAAAATTAATAGGGGTTTTTCTGCCGAAAATATTGAAAACATTTAAAAATATTTACCCCCTCACCCCCGCAGGGGTGGAGTTAGAAAAAGTTTCATTATCAGATTCAATTTTAGCAACCTTAAAACCCCCTATATGGCATTTTAATTAAATTTTTGTAAAAAAAATGTATTTTTCCCCATTTGCCCCCCTTGCTGCACCCCAATGTTCAATAAAAAAAGTCAAAACGTGCGAGAACTTTTGGTAACATACCTGTATGCCAAATTTCAAGCCTCTAGCTTACGCCGTTCTTAAGTTATCGTGCCCACAAGATTTCCCGACCGACCGAACCTTTTTTTTTGCTTGAAATTGATTTATATCGACATAAAACGGCATAAAACGCAAAAATACGTAAAAAAAGTTGAAATTTTTTGCTAGAATACAAGGCTTTCCGAAATTTTAAAAATTTTCAAAATGAGAAAGCAAAAATATGCAAAAAAAAAATTTGAAAATTTTTGCCAAAATTTTAAAAATGGGAAAGCAATTACATATTTTTTATGTAGAAGGAGGGTAGGTATTTCAAAAACATCATGTATAACTAGTCTAACTGAGGGGCAGACCGCAAGGAAATCTTTTGTACAAGCCAAAGGAACTCAGGAGGAACTCTGGAGGAACTCCGAAGGAACTCAGAGAAACTCTGAGGAACTCTTTGCAAAAAGGAACTCTTTTGTACAAACCTCAGACGCGGTCAGAAACAATTATTATTTATTACCCATGTGGATTAACGTTTTTATTTTCAAACTAGATGAGCCGTTACAAACACCTTATCAAAACATCCTACAATTTCTTTTTGAAGGGGCGCCAAATTTGGTAGAAACTGTCAGGGATAAAGCTTTTTTTCCTGAAGGTATTTTTTTGGGGCGCCAATTTTTGTTTTAAAAGAGCGTCAGGGACTTCAAAGCTTTTTTTCCTGAAGGTAATTTTGGGGCGCCAATTATTGTTTTGAATGAAGGGGCGTCAAGTTTGGTAGAAACCGTCAGGGACAAAGCTTTTTTTCTTGAAGGTAAATCGAGGGCGCCATTTTTTATTTTAAGTGGCGCCAAGTTTGATAGTAACCGTCAGGGACAAAGCTTTTTTTTGAGGGTGCCTTATTGGCAGTAGTGCTTGCACAGCGGTAATTTCTACGGCTTACTTGCCAAAAATTACCCCTTCCAGAGAGGAACTCTTAAGGAACACAGGAGGAACTTCCAAGGAAGTCTGGAGGAACTTTCCGAGGATCTCCGAAGGAACTCTGAGGAACTCTTTTGTACAAATTTCAGACATGGTCAGCCCCTCAAGTCTAACTTTACTCACTTATAATCTTCATTAGCACAAGTGAAAATGAAAGCCTCCATAGGATTCCAACACAACTTATTAGCTCTCAACTTCATCACCACTTTACGCAAGGGCACACTCTCCCTCATGTCATACAAAATAATACTCCTGTCACTCGCGCAAGTGGCCAACGTGTAGTCTTCCACAGGATTGAAGGCGATGTCGTGCAACGAGTCCACGCCCCATTTGAACGTTCTGATTGGCTCGTTACGGGACTCGTCCCATATTTGGCACACCTCCCCTGAGGTGGCGAAAATTGGTTTCGAAATGTTGTGACTAAGACCGGTTAGGACTGTTTTGCTGAGAACTGTGTTGATGGGTTCCTCGTCCTCGCCAAATTGTGGGGCCAGGGATTTCCAAGTTTTTATGACTTTATCGTCGCCAAGGGTTAGGAAGCTTTCTCCGTTTGGTTTGTAAACAATACCTGTAAACGACATGATTACTGCTGCTAACAAAATAATACTTCGCCCTACAGGGTTATTCAGAAAGAGGTTTGAGAATTTTAAGGGGTGGTTCTACATTAAAAAATATGAAAAAAAGTTTCTATAAAAGTTGGTCCGGAAATGAGCCATAAGGGAGCTACGACCCTCCTAAGCCCTGGTAGAAAAGTACATAAATCTAACTTAACATAACATTTGATTTTTATGTTTAGTCTCAAACGTTATACAAAAACGTTATAAAATATATAAATCTAACCTTAAAAACTAACGTTTGACAAAAACGTTATAAAATACATAAATCTAACGTTAGTTTCCTAACTAAATTCTAACCTTCTTCTAACTAAATATTTTTTAAATTTCCATTATTAATACGTAAGCTATAGTAGAAAATACTCATTTCAGACAGCTATGTGCCTAGGTTTGATAATTATTTATTATTTCTATAAGTTTAAAAAAATAGCCCCCAAAAGTCAAAATTATAGTAAGTCTGGCAACGCTGAACTATAATTGAAAAAATATTTTAAGATTCTGAATGTATAAATAAATATTAACTAACTAAATATAAAGTTTTTCTGAGAGGTAAACGTATTTATCAATGTATAACAGGATATTACACGAAAAATATTTCGGGCCACCTAAAAGGATGGCTATTTAATAAATAAATGTAACGAAATTATGTTTAAAAATATTATGATTGCTAAAATATATTAAGATTTATTGATACGAATAAATTTGTCTCCAGCTGCCATTTTATGATGCAGGTAGAAATTTCCTAGTTGGCCACGCCCCCTCCGAAAGTTAGAAATTAAATGTACTTATAACGTATTTCTAACTTAAAAATCTAACGTTAGATTAACGTTTGTAACTAACGTTTGATTCTAACGTTAAAAAGCGGGACATTTGCACATATTTTATAACGTACTTTTATACCGTTTTCTAACATCAGAAAAACGTTATTCTAACGTTAAATTTATATATTTTTACTTATTAGCTGGAAGTGTTCTAGAGTTATCGCGGTAATAAATTTTCCTAAACAGGCAGAGTTTTTGCGAAAATCAATATATATGTATATAATACCACAAAGGAAAAATCTTACCTCTTATTATTCCTTCATGAGCGACAAACTCCCTGGTACACATTCTCTGTGGAAGATCCCAAACTAGTACTTCTCCATCAAAAGAACCAGAAATAAGAGTAGACAATTGCGCTGGGTGTTTGGCTATTACAGAGACCCCATCTCTGTGGCCGTCTAGGCTCCCGACAAACGGTTTGGCAAAAACTCTGTCTAATTTGGTTGCGTTTAAGGCTCTTGTATACTCTCTTGCTACTTCAAAAGGATGAAGGTCCGGATCATAGTTTCTGGGTACTGAAAATTGATATTTTGTTTATCGAAATTATATGAATATGAAAAAAAAAAAAATAACTTAAGAAATAAACAAAAATGTTCTATAGAGGACGTAAAAACGACGTGTTAAACAGTATAAAACAATCAACATAAAATACGTATGTTTTTAGGTTAATTTGTATACATACCTTTGTGTACATCGTGTTTGGTTTCTCTCAGATACTCGTCTGGGTTTCTACTAATTACCTTTACTTTCATAGTGTTAAGTTTTTAACACAAAACCGTTAAAAATTGACTAAAACGACATGTCAACAAAAACACATGTCAAATAAAAACATAACCTTCAAATTATTTTTCTTCTCCTTCTTCTTCTTCTTCGGCAGGCTTTTTTTTGTTTTGGCTGCCTGGGCCATCCAACCAACCAAACTCTTATTCTCTTTCGAATCCCTTCAACATAGGTCTAAACTAAAGCAGGCCTGGGTTTTCCTATTCCTAAGTTGATTCTTTTTTCCACAACACACCTATGTAGGCTGTATTTTCTTCTCCTTCTTCGCTCAGCAAAGGTCGCTTTTTAATGTCAAGGCCTTGTATATCAACCTTGGAAGGTTGATATACAAGGTGGTCCGACCAATGAACTAGAGAACTCTAGTTCATTGGGAAATCTCCTTGTCTATGGGAAATCTATAATCAATATTAGGGATGGTCAAGCTACGGTGTGTAAGAAAAAGAAGTAGAAGAAGAAAAAGAGAAGCAGAAGGAAAGAAAAGGAAGAGGAAGAAGAATAGTTATAAGCCTTTTAAGTGTTCTAACCTCAAATTTCGGATCTAAAAACTGGATGACAAAGGGTTATTATTAAATTTTAGGTGCTTCGGATACAGTCGTCTGAGGGAACAAAACGTATAGACATAAAGGCCTCGTCGACAGCGTTTGAGTAATTTGAAAAAATTCATGATGGTTTTGATCTTTTGCATTGTACAAGGAGAAAAATTAAAAAGATGAAGTGTTTAATAGTAAAACTAAAACTGTGCAAAGTTTGGGCCTTAAACATGGAGACATGCTTTATCTGGCCTCCATAAATGGAGCTGTTTTATTCCCTTTAACTGTATTTATATTTAGTTCTTTACTTTCAAGCAATCTCTGAGAAGTTTTTAGAAGACTGCTCAGTGTAATAAAAATATAGGGAATCCCTATTAGAGACTTGGTTTTCAATCATAACTGGTATTATGAAAAAATAGCTTTTTTTGGGACTGGTCAAGGGCATCATTTCATCATAGTGGGGGGCAGCCCCCCCTCCCCCTGGCAGCAACCGCCCCCTTGGCATTTTAAAATTAGGCCATTAGGTTTAAAAAATTAAGAATGTTTAAAGCAATAAATATCTTCCTTCTTATAAACCTTTGTTACCTTATAATGTGTAAAAATTGTAAAAACCAGACTTATAAGAAGCCTTGTTTTGCATTGGGCCATTTTTTTTTTATTATCGACCCAAAAAATCGCGCCCTGGTACCACCTTTATAATATAGAAATAGAAACAATACAATATAAAATATGTGGGGAATATCAGTAAACTTCGACTTATGAAGAATTTCAAGTTGTGGATGTTCGAGTTATAGAGGTTTGACTGTAGTAGTAATAATAATAGTATTTATTCCAAATAGGTAACCTAATACATTCTTGCTAGTACAGAATATCACAATAAAAATAATACACAATATCACAATAAAAATAACTTTTTAATATCAGTAATCATATCACAATCATATAATTTACCCTATGGTCTGTTTCATCAAGCAAGAGAGTAAATTAAAAATCGCACAGTGAATATTTTCAAAACAGATTCGAATATTGGATGTGCAAATATACTGTGTACTTTATTTCATAAAACATAACTATATTCTATACACAAACATATACTATTCAAACCTGTTGTAAAAATATTTACTGTGCGATTTTTAATTTACTCTTTTGCTTGATGAAACAGACCATAGTAGAAATTTAGAATAACGTTTTTCCAACGTTAGAAAGCTGTATAAAAGTAAAAATCAGCATAACAATGTCGTATTTTTATAAAACAATCAGGGTCTATATTCTTGACCATTCGCAAAAATAATTCGCATACGCTGTTGCTAAGGAAGCTAATATGTGATTGGTTGTACCATAGCAACTGCGTATGCGAAATATTTTTGCGAATAGTCAAGAATAGAGCTGCAGTTTGTGCTCTTTTCCACGCCACCCAGGAGGTAAAGCACCAGGCGCGTTACGGTTAACGTGCCGTTCCCCACTGAGGAAACCCCAGTAGGCCTATACACGTGGCTGTAGGACTCATACAGCTTAATTTTGCCCTAAAGAAAACCTGGCGAGCGAGGATAGCACTATGGCACTCAATTGACTGTCTAGTCCTAGGACCAGAGTCATCTCTGTGGAAATCAAGAGAGCAAGCAGAAGCCCTGATGACCTACAACCAAAATTCGCCGCCGTTTGAGTCTTCTTTTGCCATCTTTTTTAGCTTTTATCATAGATACACTGGCGTTGCGTTGCTGTAGTGTGGGGACAGACGTGTTGCGGTCGCTTCTAATCAGTGCTGAATTTATTCTACACTCATGAATGAAAGAACAGCTACCTTATCCCAGAGGTATGGTCATGGGTATGTCGTGGTAATCTATTCCTTGGGAAACTTCTTTTTTACAAACACATGTACTTCTAAAATTGTCCTTTGGAAACCTAAAACATACAAAAATATAAAGAAATTTGAATGTCTATTATTGTTCTTCAGTATGAATGTAAGAAAAAAGTAAAACTTACCAATTTTAGCTTGATGAAACTTCTTTTTTACAAATGGTTGTAGGACTCGTACAGCTTAATTTTGCTCTAAAGAAAACCGGGCGAGCGAGAATGGCACGAAGACCCTCAATTGACTGTCTAGTCCTAGGACTAGAGTCATCTCTAGGAAATCAAGAGAGCAAGCAGAAGCCATGATTCCTACAACCAAAACTGGCAGCCGTCTGTTTGTCTGTCATGTGCAGAGCCCTGGCAGTTGGGAGCTATGAGTCATTTACTTCTAAAATTATCCTTCAGAAACCTAAAACATAAAAAATATAAAGAAATATAATTGTCTATCATTTTCTTTAGTATGACTGTAAGTAAAACTTTCCAATACTGGTTGTCAATTTTAGCTTGATGAAACTTCTTTTTTTTACAAATAAATGTTGCTCGAAACAAACGTATCCATAAAAATTGTCCTTCAGAAATCTAAAATGAAAAAATATGTTATTACAGGTCTTTTATGCATAGATGAATAAGCAACTAGGTGCGACTTAAGGTTTGCATAAAATACCTGAACGAAATAATAATTATATACAACATTTTTTTATTATATTTTATACATAAACCTGAAAAAAAAACCTATATTAAAAGAAAAACAGTAAAAATACCTGAAAAAAAACATGGTAAAATTAGGAACAAATTTTTTTTAAATAAACCAAAATTATAAAAACAGTGAAATACATGAAAGAAATATTAATTAAATACAATAACTGTTTATTTACACTTAAACCTGAAAAAAAAGCTATATTAAAAAAAGAAAACAGTAAAAATACCCGAAAAAAAAAACATCTTAAAATTAGAAACATAAAAAATTTAAAATAAACCAAAATTATAAAAACAGTAAAATACCTGAAAGTAATAATAATTAATTACATTAATTGTTTATTTACACATAAACCTGTAAAAAGAACCTATATTAAGAAAAAAATCAGTAAAAATACCTGAAAAAAAAAACATGTTAAAATTAGGAACATAAAAAATTTAAAATAAACCAACATTTTAAAAACAGTAAAATACCTGAAAGTAATAATAATTAATTACATTAATTGTTTATTTACACATAAACCTGAAAAAAAAACCTATATTAAAAAAAAAAATCAGTAAAAATACCTGAAAAAAAAAAACATGTTAAAATTAGAAACATAAAAAATTTAAAATAAACCAACATTTTAAAAACAGTAAAATACCTGAAAGTAATAATAATTAATTACATTAATTGTTTATTTACACATAAACCTGAAAAAAGAACCCATATAAAAAAAATCAGTAAAAATACCTGAAAAAAAAAACATGTTAAAATTAGGAACATAAAAAAATTAAAATAAAC
Organism: Brachypterus glaber; assembly: GCA_958510825.1. Classification (NCBI taxonomy): domain Eukaryota; kingdom Metazoa; phylum Arthropoda; class Insecta; order Coleoptera; family Kateretidae; genus Brachypterus; species Brachypterus glaber. The sequence goes on from OY294053.1 coordinate 5,230,689, forward strand.
CAAAATTATAAAAACAGTAAAATACCTGAAAGTAATAATAATTAATTACATTAATTGTTTATTTACACATAAACCTGAAAAAAGAACCCATATTAAGAAAAAAATCAGTAAAAATACCTGAAAAAAAAAACATGTTAAAATTAGGAACATAAAAAATTTAAAATAAACCAACATTTTAAAAACAGTAAAATACCTGAAAGTAATAATAATTAATTACATTAGTTGTTTATTTACACATAAACCTGAAAAAAGAACCTATATTAAAAAAAAAATCAGTAAAAATACCTGAAAAAAAAACATGTTAAAATTAGAAACATAAAAAATTTAAAATAAACCAACATTTTAAAAACAGTAAAATACCTGAAAGTAATAATAATTAATTACATTAATTGTTTATTTACACATAAACCTGAAAAAAGAACCTATATTAAAAAAAAAATCAGTAAAAATACCTGAAAAAAAAAACATGTTAAAATTAGGAACATAAAAAATTTAAAATAAACCAACATTTTAAAAACAGTAAAATACCTGAAAGTAATAATAATTAATTACATTAGTTGTTTATTTACACATAAACCTGAAAAAAGAACCTATATTAAAAAAAAAAATCAGTAAAAATACCTGAAAAAAAAAACATGTTAAAATTAGAAACATAAAAAATTTAAAATAAACCAACATTTTAAAAACAGTAAAATACCTGAAAGTAATAATAATTAATTACATTAGTTGTTTATTTACACATAAACCTGAAAAAAGAAACTATATTAAAAAAAAACAGTAAAAATACCTGAAACAAAAAAACATGTTAAAATTAGGAACATAAAGAATTTCAAATAAACCATAATTATAAAAACAGTGAAATACCTGAAAAAAATAATAATTAAATACAGTAATTATTTATTTACACATAAACCTGAAAAAAAAAACAATATTAAAAAAAAAACACTTATTTACGCATGAACCTGAAAAAATTGTGTATTAAAAAAGAACACTAAAAATATAGTGGATTTTGCCTTTTTTTTGGATTTCTGTTTGGCAAGTCACTTAAACTTGAGGTCGTTTTTTTCACATTTCTCGATCAGCGCATCAAATCAAGCCAGATGCAACTAAAATGGTGTCGGCAAATTTCTGAGCGTTGAGCAGTGTAATAGTTGAAGACCTAAAAGTAAAAAAAAAATCACAAATTATTACAATAAAGTTAAAAAATCCAGAATCTTTCAATATTATAACAGCTTACATCTCAAAAATTATTTTTGATAAATTTTCATATGAAAAATTTTTATGCGCCGCAATTCTACATATGCGTGTTAAAATTTTAACGGTAGGGTACCAGTCATACAGTGTGTCCCCGGATCGACTTGACAATACCACAAAATGACCATTTTTTTTGAATTAAGAAAAATTGATTTGGGACTTTGCCCTGCTTGCGTAAAAACTAATTTTTGTTAAAATAAAAATTTTATAAATTGTAGGTGGCGCCAAATTTCAGTGAAAAAGTAAAAAGTTTTTAGGTAAACTTACCTTTCCGTAACAGATACAAAAAACTTATTTAAAAAATAGATTTATAATCAAAAATAAGAGCCGCATTTCAAATTTTAATAATTTTAACTCGTAATAATTTTTTTAAATAGTGTCAGGTATTTGAAATGTTTTAATAAAAAAAAATTATGAAGTAAAAGTATTAAATTTTGGCATGCGGCTCTTATTTGTTTTTATAAATATATTTTTTAAATGACTTTTTCGCATCTTTTACGGAAAAGGAACGTTCAAGTATTACGTAACGCAAATTTTGATCATTTTGGACTTTTATCAAAACCAGGGAAAGGTCAGGGAAATTTCGGGGAATTTTCCAAATAATATTCTGTGGCCTCCCTGTACTTATATAAAAACGGGTACTAAAAACTGAAAAATAATTATTTTCAAAAGTCGGATACGGTACTGCCCGCGTTACTTAAAACGTCCTATTTTTCCTGACTTTTTCAAATAATTGGCCAAATTCCCCATTTTCCAGACTTCCCTGATTGGTGGGGACCCTGGAGAATAAATAAATATGGCATAGAACAATCGCTATAAGCGGAAAATGAAAAGTTATTTAGGACGTTTTAACTTAGCAGGGCAGAGTAGTGTAAAAATACATAATATACACTCACAAAATTGTATTAATACCCTCACAATACACTTTTCAAAATTTAAAACAAAGAAAAAACCACGAGCGATCTACCACCTTTAGCAATCTATATACACGGAAAAAAAAATTATAGCTAGGAGCGCTATAACACACATACCAAGCAAATTATAATCGCTTATTATATAAATACAAGGCTTT